>JANHFM010002021.1:87846-97913 GCA_032468115.1 Grayia smithii
GAAGGATATTGCAAAATCTCCATTCCCACCCCACTCTGGGGCCAGCCAGAGGTGATATTTCCCAGTTCTCCAAACTGGTCAAAATTTCCGCTACCGGTTCTCCAGAACCTGTCAGAACCTGCTGGATTTCACCCCTGGTTTGGGGTTATGACACTGTAATATTCGTTTCAGTGGTCATTCCCCTTGTTCACTGATGGATAAGATCACAGACATTCTAACTCTAAAGCAAATATGATAGCTTAGTATGTATGAACCCAGACAGTGTAATGGTTAAGCATTTGTTCAAGGACTGGTTGAAGGGAAGAAGCACACAACCAAATGCCTGCTTCGAATGCAAGAATTAAATATATGCAGCTGCTAGGGAAATCTAGAAAGTCCTCATTATTCAGGCTTGTAATTTTGCTTCCATTGTTCTTGTGCAAAAAGTTTCTCATTTCAATTAAATGTCCAATGCTGAATTCTGGTGAATGAAAACAAGAAAGTTTCATTGGAAGTATTTTATTTTATTTTTTAAAAATCCCTTATGGAACAGACTTTCTGAACAATTATAGAGAGGCCTGGAGAATTTTATTGTAATGGTATACAACACTCTTCATTCCCCAGTCCATAGAGCAGACATTGTGCTTTTGATCTATGATTTAACGTATTCTTGTAACAATAGCAATAGCACTTAGACTTATATACTGCTTTATAGTGCTTTACAGACCTCTCTGAGCAGTTTACAAAGTCAGCATATTGCCCCCAACAATCTGGGTCCTCATTTTCTGACCACGGTAGGATGGAAGGATTGAACCTGATGAGACTTGAACTGCATTCTAACCATTGCGCCACCACAGCTCTTGTAAATAGTAAAACTAAAATTAAAAGTAATTTTCTTAAGATTTTATTAAAAAACAAACAAACCCAAAACTAAGAATGAAATCCACTGTTGCATGCAAGGATACTTTCTGAAACTTTTCTCTGTGACATCTTGCAGTATTCCTAAATCTGTAGGAAATGCTAACCATGTGCAGGATAATTCTAAACAAACAAGTATAGAGGATGAGTCTAAATATAGTGAGACAAACAACTAATTGTAAAGTAAAATGACCATACCCGATTTCCTTAGGTAAAGTGGCACCTTGTTTCATCCCTACCTGCATAGCCAAGCAAAGGGTGTTGAGCATGATGAGGACAAACATGATATATTCAAAGACAGTAGAGTTCACCATATACCAGAATTTGTACTGGTAAGGATTTTTTGGAATGTATCGACGCAGCGGCCGAGCTTTCAAAGCGTATTCTACACACTGACGCTGAAAATAGTAGAAATATCAACGTCATAAACAGGAATTGCAATCTTGTCCAGAACTATCTGTCTGTGATTCAAGTTTTTATTTCAGAAACAAATCCATTCGTGAACAGTTCCATTGTATCAATAGTTACATCCCATAGGCAGAGCCAGAAGGAAAGATCCATTCCAAACATATAGTGGAACTAGATTCTAGTCATAATGTAATTGTTAAATTCAGTGCTTAAAACTGGCTCTTGGATCTGTAGCTCAAAATTTGCTTAGTAATGGCAAGGAAGGAAACATTAGAATTCTGAAAATCATTATATATTTGATTATAATATTTAAATAGATGCTGTTTTATTACCTGATTTTTGTCAAGTTCACAGTTTTTGTATTCTTGTTCTCCCTGTTCTTGGAATGTGACAATGACAAAGCCAACAAATATGTTCATCATGAAGAAAGCAATAATAATGATGTAGATGATGAAAAAAATAGAGATTTCCACTCTGTAATTGTAGACCGGTCCTACGTTCTCTCCATTTGAATCTATAGCTTTATAAAGAAGCCTGCACATTAAAGACAAATGGACAATGGATTCTAACATCATGAAAACAGCAATTTCTAATTCTGGTTTCAATATTCAAAGGTATATTTTGGATGGAAGATCCTTTTCTGGTCATGGAACAAGAGGGCAAGATGCCTGCCACTAAAGTATGATTTAAAGCATATTCGGTATTATTTGCAAGGTAAGCTGTCATCCATCAACAATGGAAATGTGACGGACTAGTAAATATTTTCATCATATTTAAAGTCTGTTTAAAATGTAGAAGATGTTCATATTCCCTGCTCCATTAACAGTATAGCTCTGTAACATATTGTACCCATAAAATGGTACATGTTCATTACATCAAGGCAATAGTATTTCTAAGAATCCCAGCCATAGCCTTCCTGAAATGAAATCCATCACCTGTGAAAAAGTTAGTCAAAACAAAACAAAACAAACTCTTTTGTAAATGATACACTTACGCAGGCCAGCCCTCAAAAGTAGAAACAGTAAAAAGAGCCATCATAGCAGTAAGGACATTATCAAAGTTGAAATCGCTGTTCTGCCATTGCCTCTCTCTCACCATTGGACTGTCCATATCTCCATCTTTATAAACAATAAATATTCCCCTATTGAAATGAGTTGGGGAAAAAAAGCAGATAGTTACTAGGGTTACTGACAATTATTTTAAAATTTCTTTTTATGTTGCTTAAAGTGGACATATGACAATCCTTTGCATGTTTTAGTAACCCTAATTAATAATGGGGAATCTTATAGCTCACTGAAATAAGTCCACCTTTGGGTGGTATTTCTATTGTATTTATATGACTAGCACTCATGATGTTGTCTAGTTTGGGTAATGAAACGTCTGCAAGAAAACAAGAAAGCTCAGAGAGCGCCAAGATACTGAAGAGTACTGGCCCAAGACAGAACCTTGGGATACCGCACTGCATACTTCCCTCGTAGTTCCATTGAAGACATTCAGTTACTTTTGGGGTCTACTGGGTACTTGAACATTTATATTCCGTCAAAAGTCTGAACCTTAAGAACTACGTTGCTTCTCACCAACATTTGGAGACCCAAAGGTTTTTTTGCTATCTAAAAATGCAGATTTAAAAAAAATTTTAAATGCAGAAAATATTCTTACCGGCAGTCCACAGGATTTTGCTTTGCTTCATCTGTGCATCGATAGAATTTTCCCTGTGCATAAAAAAAGCACAGCGATAGAATCTAGAGCACCATTCCTATTTCAAGTATCTCCACAGAAGTTAAACAAGCCTCATGAGGAATGATTTACAAGACCAATTTTTATGTATCATTTGGTTTTACCATGCTCTGGATTTTTTCCGCTTGTTCTTACCTTAAAGAGCTGGACACCAATACATGCAAACATAAACTGGAGTAGAGTTGTAACGATCATGATATTACCGATAGTTCGAATGGCAACAAAGACACATTGAACAACGTGCTGTAGAGAAAGAAAGAAAGAAAGAAAGAAAGTCAGTTCAATTTTCACTTGGTATGTCATCACAATGCTTAATAAAGTAGCACTTCATTTTTAAGATATCAATAAAAAGTTTCATTTTATACTTTAAATTATACCTTACTATTTCGATACTGAGAATAGGGGCACAATAGAAAAAAGACATCTTACATTCCACAAATTCATTCTCATTATTAAACAGTCATAAACAGCATATAAAGAAGCTAATAACGCAATATTAAATATGTCTAAAACAAACTCTATTGAACAAGTCTTATTCCCAAGGAATATAATTAGGATCTGAAACTTTCATTGCTAGAAGATATGAAAAAAAGGATTTCGTTCCTACGTAGAAATTAACATCTGTTTTAGATAAGCTAAAATCAAGGATTAATGTTCAAGAAATGGGTGACAGGTGTACCAATAAACTACTACTGGAATTCAGAAATGAGAGGTACAAAGAAATCAAGATGAAAGAGAAAATATAGGAATATATGACAAAAAGCCTATTAATTAAAAAATATTTGGGAAAAGTGAAAGGCATCATTAAAACCAATTGAGAAATATGAAGCTCAAAATGATACAGATGGAACTCTGGATTTATTTGAGCTAGAAGTCCCCCAGGCATTCTTAAGGTAATCTCTGTTGAGGCAATTGATATATTAGACTATTACTATAGTTTTATTTATAAACAGATTATGCACTTTTCAAAGAAAATTCAGATAGAAACCTTAAGTCCTTTTGCTCTGTTAATAGCCCTTAATGGTCTTAAGACTCTTAAAACTCTCAGAATCTTCACAACTGATATAGCACTTGATCTAGATGAAAAGTAAAATAAATAATACATTAGCTTGACATGATTTAATGCTACTCAATTAATATGATAAAGGTAAGTAATACTCATGCATATAGCAGCCCATTAATTCTAAAATTTAACTTGTTTCCAGGAAAAAATACTGATAGGATTTTTATTCCCCTGTTGTTCTGCATTGCTTTGATGCAAAAGAATGTCTTGGAATGGATAACAACCTTCGTAAGCCATTCTTTAATGCGTAATTACCAAAGTAAAATGAATAAAATAAGGTATATGGCCCCATCCAGGTTTTTAATAGATACAAAATTTCCCCCCTCCAAACTTAAAAAAACAAAACAAAAAAATTCCTTAATTTTTGCTGTTGTCTTATTTATTTAGGTAATATATATTGAAAATAATAAAAATATTGTAAGTTTTGTTTCTTAGTCTACAAATTTTAGATGACTTACAGTAATAATAAAAACCACAACAATACAGGTAGTCCTTGACTTAACAACTGTGCCCAAAATTTCTGTTGCTAAGTGAGACAGTTGTTAAGTTTTTAAACTATTTTAATGTTGTATGTCTTACTGTGTTATGTTTTGTCTACGGATATATGTTTTTTATTGGATATTTTTTATTGTGAGCCGCCCCGAGTCCTTCGGGAGAAGGACGGTATACAAGTCTAAATAAACTAAAAATAAAAAATAAAGTGAAATTTGCCCCATTTTATGACCTTTTTTGCCATAGTTGTTAAGTGAATCACTGCAGTTGTTAATAACATGGTTGTTAAGTGAATTTGGCTTTCTCACTGACTTTGCTTGTCAGAAGGTCACAAAAGGTGCTTACATAATCCCAAGACATTGCAACCATCATAAACATTAACCAGTTACCAAGTATCTGAATTTTGATCAGGTGGTCAGTGTCGCAAGTGTGAAAAACAGTCATAAGTGTTTTGAAGGATCACTAAACAAACTGTTATAAGTTGAGGACTACCTGTATTTATCCTCCTTTTGGTCTGTTCTTTTACAGTTGTAATCATCCCTCTTATTTGTCTCTCAAAAGAGTTCCATAATAAAAGTACAGTATAATTAAAATGTTAATAATAAAATAAATATAATCCCTAAATGACAACACATTGTGAAATACATTATAGGCAATATCCAGTACAATTGAATAAATGTGATCAAAATGGAAAACCTATATAACAGTGGTTTAACCAGCCTAAGCATCACATGCTAACATGGGATGATGATAAAAAATATACAAAAGTTTACGTTAATCCCATCCTTATTCTCAAAATACCACAAACATATTTGCATTAGAATGGAGAATTGGGTGCCCTTGTGGCATCCCAGTCAAAATGTGTCCCTACTGATCAGTTCTATCCTTACCATTATGAAGGAATACTATGATATCTACCACAGCTACGTTTTCTCTGTCTTATTAAAAAGTATTATTGGAAAGTCTGGCTCAACCAAACCCATCCTGGGTGGTAGAAATTAGGATCTATGGACTAATGACCACACCGAGCACAATATTGTAATTTGAAATATCAAATGGGGAAATAGTAAAGAACATGTATTAATGAATGATATGAAAGAAAAATATGTAGTCTGCTTGTGACACTAAGAATAGAGAATCATATAACAGGACTTAATGAAAGTGATGAATACATTCATGAAATTGAAGGAGTAGGTTCGATTATAGAAAGGTAGACTAAAACGTTTGTCAGAAAATTCAGTGGTGGGTTGCTCCCGGTTCGGTCTGGTTCTGTAGAATAGGTAGCGGTGACTTACGTACTTACCTGTCCCTGTGCGCATCATGCATAGCACGCTTGTGCGCATGTGCAGGAAGCTTTTTTTGGAGCTTTTTTTGCTTTAAAAAGCTTCCGCGCATGTGCGCGCCGAATGCACGCTCTGTGCACTCCGACCAGGCGCGAAGCGCATGAACCTACAGAACCGGTAGCAAAGGTAAGTAGAACCCACCCCTGCCTAGATTGTAATAATTTGTAAGTTATTGAAATAGAATTCTAGATATTGTAAAATACCTACTGTATCAGTGGTGGGTTGCTCCTGGTTCGGTCCGGTTCTATAGACTAGGTAACGGTGATGCTGTGATGTCACCGAACCGGTTCTATACTACTGGACTGAAGCCTCCCCCGTGCGCCCATACTTACCTGGCGCTGTGCGCAGCGCACAGAGCACGCTTACGCGCATGCACAAGAAGCTTTTTTGAGCCTTTTTTGCTCAAAAAAGCTTCTGTGCATGCGCAGGAGCGCCCATTTGGTGCACGCATGTGCAAAGCACACCAAACGCATGCTCTGCGCAGGCCAACCACACGCAAAGCGCATGCACCTACAGAACCGGTAGGAAAGGTAAGTAGAACCCCTGTACTGTATGACTTCTTTTTCTCAAAATACAGAGAAAGGGAATACAATCTATTAGCCATCAAGGTTGATATAGGATGCTAAGCCCACAAAATATGACCATTTCCATACAATGGAGAAATAGTATTGTTTATATTCAAGTCATAAATAAATACAGTAAAAAATAAAATGAACAATACTTACTGAATGCCAAATGACACAAGGGAAACACCCACTACCAACAAGTCTAGCAAGTTAAAATAATTCCTGCAGAAAGACCCTTTATGAAGGAAGGCTCCAAACACGGTCAGCTGAAAACATAATAGTTTGAATCATTTATAGGTTCTTTACAAGATATCTGCAGAGGATGTATGTTGCTTTCTGTATCATTCAGAATGCAAAGAAAAAGGGGCTCCCTCTGTTAATATTAGAAATTTTGATCTAATCTTGATCGGTCACAGCATTATCAAACTTCACTCAATTACTAAACAAAATTAAATAACATCTCAAAAACAATCATATGTTCGCTATCAATAGTTTTCATGCTTACATAATGCAACTGCCAAACATTTTAGTTTTATGTTTATACATAGAACAGGTTTCTTAGAACACGGTTACACAACTTGTACTTCACCTCAGAAAGAAGTTATAGTTTTAATAAGTTATAATCTTAAAAGGAGAGAAAACTGATAATGTATCATAAATAATTATATCACAACTATTATTTGCTTTTGGATCAAACCACTTTTTTGCAGAGATGTTCCCAAAGGTCAACTGTACCTTTTGGCTGCAAGAAGGTTGCATACTTCTGTACTTAAAATATGGAAAAACACTGTTATACTTTGCAAGAACATAGTGATATATGTTCTTGAAAAGCATAACAGTGCTTTGCAAGAACATAGTGATATACTCTTTTAGCTCTGTGTAAATCTATTTCACAAAAAGTAATGAAAAATAACATGTTCCTCCACTGAAAATTTAAGTTCTTTTATGATCTTTCTTTTTTAAAAACGAGAAAAGGAAGGAGGGAAATCCATCACAGAGAAATATGTTTTCCTTCTTCTGACAGATTTTAAAAACAAAAGGGTTAAAATAAACTGTCAAATTAATGTAATGATAAAAAGGAATTTTTACATGCACCTAAAAGTTTAAAAAGTATATTAAAAGGTTAGGAAAAAGTATCCTATCTGCATAAATATATGGAAGGTAAACAAAAAGTAACAGACTTTATTGCTAAAGTTGTGTTTGAGTTAACAAGGGTCAATGAATAATTAATTACCTTTAAAAGGATTTCCACAGTAAAGATGGCTGTGAAAGCATAGTCAAAGTAACCAAGTATCTGCAAAGCATAACATGCCACAGTGAGACATTTATTTACAAGCGCTTATGCTAGAATTTACAATTTTGGATATATATTCATATATACATTCTAAAAATACTGTCTTCTTATGGGACTTTTTCAACTTTCAGGTCTACTATATGCCTGGGATTTCCTTATGGAGTCTAAGTTAGTGTCCAACTTCCAAAACATCATTCAAAATCAAGCCTACTTAGCTTTTTTTTAAAGATCAGCCACATTCACACAAGCAGAAACATGAGGAAAACTACTTGTACCTCATCGGATAAAAATTTATACAAATAGATAACTTCATATAATTTCACATGGATGGAATTATTTTATTTTTTTCAATGTTGATTACACTGAGGATCCTTTCCCTTCTCCTTGGTATGCACATCTAGTATTGCTATGATGACATTTTAAATAAAGTATTTCTGAAATCATGGCACTGAAACGATCTTATCATTTCTGGGCATGCTTAAAGTGAAAGTAGGTAACTGTATAAAAAGTGACACTGCCAAACAATTATTAAATGATTTAAGAAACTGGAGAAATAAGCATCTTAAGTTACTACTTAAGGTAATAAAAGCTCCCTCAAGCTGAATTCAAATCTGTTGAATACATAAATACATCCATGCTATTTTCTGGGCAGATGCAGTTTGTCATGATATTTTGTAAGTTCCTAGCTTAGTACATACAATAGTCCAAGAACTAATGAGGTTGAGCCTATTTTCAATATTCATAATTGCTCATTCTATAAATATAGAAAAAGTAAGCTTTATCCGTGCAAATTTCTTGCCTCTGCCTTTATGTAGAAACAATCATTGAAACAATACAGTGTCCACTTTGAAATGGATTGGGCCTGTCACAGCCATTTTCTCCATTTCTCAGCTTGACACACTTTGGAGGGGAGGGAGCTTTGAATGTCTGACCAGACATCGACAACTTACTATCTTGTGGGAACAAGGTTGTCCCAACAGGTTCTGGCCAGAGACTGGAAGAGGTCACCAAGGAAATGACAGAACACCTAATTGAACAATGTGACATGTGGCAAGGAAGGAGGGAGCTGTCTATTCTTTAATTATACTGAAAGCACAGGAAATAGCCAGAGCTGGTTTTGTTTTTCAACTGTGCCAAAATGATGTACTCAATAAAGCAGTTCTTTGGGAAAGTTAAACATCTCAGAGCTGCTGGATTGGTTGGGTTCATTACTCAGAATCTTGACATGCAGAGTGTCAGTAAATCTAAATGTAATTTGAAACACACCTACACACTCACACACACCAAGAAGGCATAGCTAATTCACAAATTATAGACAGGCTATATATCGGATTATATTTGTGTCATCATACTGTGGGAGACTAAAGGAATATTAATTTAAGTAATGTAAAGTTAGGTTTCTAGAAACTTCAACTGTTTGAAAACAATACCCAGGGCTGACCCTGTGCAACTCACAGGATCAACTAAGTTCAGCTAGCTCAGGAGTATCAAACTTGATTTCATTGAGGGCCACATCAGGGTTGTGATCTTGGGGGGCCAGGATGAGCGTGGCCAGCTCGACTTTACTCAATTGGGGGCACTTGTGATGGCCCAAGTGTTCTGCTAGCAAAAATGAACTCCTGATCTCCATTTTGATTGTGACAGCCTCCTGCAACTGTCTGCCAGTGAAAATGGAGCTCAAGAGGGCTGCACACAGCCCTCCCGAATTCCATTTTTGTTGGCAGAGGCACTGAAGGCTGCTCCTTCACTGTTTCCAAGGTGGCCCCACAGGCCAGATCCAAGTACCCTGTGGGCCAGATCCGAGCCCTGGGTCTTGAATTTGACACCCCTGAGCTAGATGGTGCCATCTTTTGAGATGTTCATGGACTAGTCTTTGAAAGACACAATTTGAGAAGATCATACATATAGATTGTTTGTAAAATCTATTTTTTCTTACATTATTTCGAAAAGAATGACTGCGAATAGGGTCTTCAGCTGCAAGGGAAGCACTGCTAAGCATGATGAAGACAAGAATGAGGTTGGTAAAAATATGGTGATTGATTAATCTGTGACAACCCACTCGAATCCTGAAGAACATGAAAAGAAAATGGAATATTATGTTATGACTGGCAAGTTAACAACTCCTGAATTATAACAAAGGCAAAAAAATGCTCATCCGAATATTACTAATGTGGAAATCAGTTACTTTATTTATTTATTATTTATTAATTGCATTTATATGCCGCCCCCTCTCCCGAAGGACTCGGGGTGGCTTACAATAAAACAAC
>JANHFM010002021.1:124517-137205 GCA_032468115.1 Grayia smithii
TAATCTCAAATATTATGAGTGAACATATAGATACTGTTATATTATATATATGAAAATAGTTGGATTGATCTGAGATACTCATGAGGGGAGTAGGGAGTAGGGAATATATGTTTTATTTTAATCCTGTAAATACCAATAAAAATTTATTTTCTACAAAAAAAACAGAAAGTCAAATTTTCCCACTTCCACAAAATATTACTATCCTATTTCAATTGTTCTATAGCTATCATTTATTTCTAAAGGAAGATTGAAACTATAAAGGGTTTTCCAGCAGCCCAATTCTGCCTTATTTTAATATACCTATGGATCTAATTGTTCAAAAGTGTCAGTGAAGACACGGAAAGTCCCAACAGAAGAATTTTGGAGTGGTGCAAGAATAAGATGGCATGTCAAAGATGTCTAATTTGATATAATGTTGTACTGTCTAAAAAAGTATGTATGTTTAAGGAGCTCACTATTACATCGTACATTTCTATGCAGTATTTACAGGTATCATTAGGTATAATTAATTACAAACTAATTAAAACAAAAATGCAGCCTGACATTTTGAATTGAAGTAAGCATATGCAATAATACAGTACACATGTTTCAATTCTGCATGTATCTACATAAATGTGCGTCTTTCCTTAACATTGAGGAGTTTAAATGGTATCTACTGCTACAAATAAGATAAAGAAATTGTTCTCAGTCATGCAAAGTGACTGGAGCTCACTAGACGAATCCCAAAAGACACAGGTCTGTGAAAGCTCAAACCAATCCTCTTTTCTATACTTTTGGAATGTCTAAAATGTATGGCAGGAGATAAAGTGTAGATAGCAAAAGGTTATATTCTTTCTGCCAGGAAAAATTAAGCTTCTACTTTATGTTACATAATATATTCCATACTGTAAACATGCTATAAATCAAATAATAAGACATAATTGCCATGAACAGGTCAACTCCAAATTCCAAGCCATTGTTTTGTGGCTTACTCTCACATGCCTGACTTTTAGAAATAAAAATTAAAAAGGTAACAGTTGGTCTGACATCTAAACCTCAATATGAGTTAATATATGTGTATCTAAATTACAAACTTTATCTCTTGAATGAATGTCAATACTGTATATACTGCATGCCTCTACTAATTAGTGGAATATGGACAACAGTATTTTGGCTTGCAAGATATTATTTAGATTGAAGATTTGTGTTTGCACAAAAGGGTATTAACATGCTTGAGTAAATCTGGACTTTGGTTGTGCTTGTGGCCTATTGGTCAAAATCAACCAGTAGAGTCCTACTATAGGCAGAGAATGTAGCTATGTGGCATGGATGCAGCTAAGGCCGGAATTCTAGTCTAGACTGTACTTTTGTATTTTACAAATAAATGTGAAAGCTTTCATAAACCAACTCTAGGATAATAGAGGGTGACAGTCATAGCTTATGAAAAATTGCAGGTTGAATGTAAAAGGAATAAATAAGAAGGGGCATGAGTTTAAAAGTGGAATAAAGAAAAAGACAGCTTTGTGTCTTTAAACATAAGAGAAAAGAAAGGTTGCAACAGATCTGAAAGAAAGAAGGTAGTTGGGGAGATGAGTTGATGAATTCATGCAGGGAAAGTAAAGTTTAGGTTTAATATGGTGAAACTTGCATCATCTAGGCCAGTGTTTCTCAACTTTGGTTACTTGAAGATGTGTGGACTTCAACTCCCAGAATTCCCCAGCCGGCTTAGCCGGCTAGGAAATTCTGGGAATTGAAGTCCACATATCTTCAAATAACCAAGGTTGAGAAACACTGATCTAGGCTCTTCTGTTGCATACAGAAGCATAATAGGTTGATAACTGAAAGAAAGAGAAAATGCAGGCTAATTTTGGTAGAAATAAATAATGGCTCTGGAAGTACATGAAAAGGGGTAGACAAGGAGTTTTCAACAGAGAGAATGAAATTAAAAATAAATGTAATAAAATGATTTAAAATAAAACCAAAGTGAAGGAATGTGGAAGACTTCAGAGATTTGTGTAATAAGGTTAATATCTGAGGGAAAAAAACTGATGAAAAGAAAGTAATAAATGTGAGAATTCTGAAAAATGGTCTGCATTGTTCTTGATAGAACTGGAGAAGTGTTAATATACAAATGGGATTTGCTAATAGAATGGCTATGCTACTTAATTAACATATGTATAATGAGGGTATTTGTACCTGATAATTAGGAGAGTACTGTCATTGTTTCATTATACAAAGGGAAATATAGCAAGAGAGAATGCAACTACTACAGGAGTATTAATATGTTACTCATAGGAAAGAATTTTGCAGCATACTGGTGGATGGGGTTTGAGAAATCAGCAAAATTTGAAAAATGCTGATCTCTTTTGGGAAAAACATATGAATTTGACAAAGTTGATTACATCTAATCACCTTCTGTCTGCTCCAACCTGATATTCTCCAAACTTCTAAAATTCTCAACAAGTTTACTCAATATGTACTCCCCAAAGTGTCTGTGGAGGTTCTCAGTCATCCAGGTTATGGTTGTCCTAAAGGTGCTTTTTCAAGAGCCAACTGAACTTTCTGGTCAGTTCTGAAGAAAGCTAAAGAAGGGAACATGCATCAAAGGAAAGTTCTTCATTGGATTTCTCAGAGCAAAGAGAGATGTGGGATGGGGAAGTATAGCACGGAAGCAAAAATGGGGATCAGGATCTAGGATACTCCCTGAGATAAGCCAGCAATGTTGGAAACACAAGGTTTTCCAGAGGATGGGATGCTTTGGAGTAAAGGCATTCCTGCACTGAGTACCAAAGGTGCTTTTTCAAGAGGCACTTGGACTTTCTGTTCAGTTCTGAAGAAAGCTGTAAAAGATTCTTGAATGAGAAATGAAAGGGCTTCAAAGGAAAACAAGAAACTCTAGTTGCCTCTTGAAAAAGCACCTTTGGTATTCCCGAAAGCCATGATAATAAAGTATTCTGGAATTGCTGTCCCCACATATTTGGAGGAGGTCAATTAGAGAAGGTTACTGTAAATCATTTTTACAACACAGAATTTTCTTTTATCAGTGATCTTTAACTGAGGAGCTTTGACATACTATTTCGTTTGCCTTCTCCATCACCTTCCTCTTCATTCTCTGGGTCAATGTCTTCTGCTTGGGTAATCCAATCCAAATAACCTTTGAGGTCTTCTTCTAACTGTTGTTTTTCACGTAGCTTTTGAAAATCTCCCCTGGCCTTGGCTTTTTCTCTTTCCTTGGAAAATTCTCTATGGATGCAGATAAAACATGAGATATATTGATTTACGAAGCCTTACATAGCCTTTCAAAACGATAACAATAACAAAATTCAAACTCCCATATTTTTTCTTTATTTTTCCTTGACAAGATTATATAAATAAAGAAAATTTACAAAAATACAAACACTTTCCACATATCACATAGCAATTCACATCACTTGCCATGCTACATTCCTTATGCCTTATACTTTTAAGGACTCATAACAATATGCATTCCAAACCTTCATTTGCCAGACTGGCTCCAGCATCATTCTGGATCTCCTCTGAAGTAGGCTGGACGTAATACTTTCTTTCATCATCTTAAATATAATTAGGGTCTCAGGTAGCCCTGCCAGCTATTTTATTTATTTGTTTTGTCTAATTTATATAGCCTCCCATCTCATAAGAAGTATCCCTGGGCAGCATACAATATAACATACTATTGAAATATAGTGCAAAACAAATTAAAAACAACACAATAAACATAGGTAAAAACAAAACGACAAGCAGGAGAATATTACACATAGTGCAGCCAACACATGCAGGTTCCCTAATACCAGAGGATCCCCAGGCTTGTTTTAAGGGCTTTTTGGAAAATAAATGAGGATTGCGGCTACCCTCACCTTAACAGAGAGGGTGTTGCCAAAGCAGAAAAGACTTGCCTTTGGGTCCCGTGAGATGAAGCTCACTGCAGACGGGACCCACAGCATGCCTCTCCTGCCAGACCTAGTGAGACAGGTAAATGTAATTGGGAAAAAGCAGTTCCTCTGATACCTGGCCGCATGCCATACAGGGCTTTAAAGGTCAAAACCAGCATTTTGAATCGTACCCAGAAGCAAAGTGGTAACCCATGCAGCTCATGAAGCAGAGATATAATGTGTACACATACTGCCTGCACTCTTGCATTTTGCACCAGATAAGCTTCCCAGATACTCTCCAGGGCCAGCCCCATGTGGAGTATAGCACCACTGTTTGATGAATCAGATTTCAAAGGTTTCTAGTTCCAAATCTAAGTAAATACCTTCCAGGTACAAAACTGTTGTACCTGTCTGAATTTGGCAGGTGTTTTTATTCATTGCCTAGAGAACATCAGATTAACAGTGTAATGAATATATAAAAATGTCCTAAAATAGCACACTGAGATGGTAATCACTAATACCTTTATTGGTTGCGCAACATCAAAGATCAACATTGTTGGACTCAGAATCATATCTTCTCAATAGCAGCCCCTGCCCTGTCCTTACCCTCTCCGAGATACAGATGGCTCCAACCCTGTTAGTCTTTTCACAAGATATTGAAGACTTGGCTGTTTTCCCAGGGATTTGGGTCAGATAGTTAGATGACCTCTGTTGTTTATTTATTTATTTAAATTTTTTTTGTATATGTGTGAATGATGCTATTTGTTTTTGAGCGCCTAGGGTTGTATGTTGTGGGCTTTTCTGTGTTTCTAATGCTTGTTAGCTGCAGAGAGTCAACTGCATGAAATGGGTAGCTATAAAAAGACATACAAATGATGAATGAATACATAAAATGTTGGTTTTATTTTTATTTTTGTTAGACTCTGTGATGGAGAACAGAAAGCTCTTATGTTCTCTTCCTATTTATCCTCAGCTCTGTTGAGAAAAGGAATGCTGTCAAAGTGACTTCATTTGCTTTTGCCCGGAAACTGAAACTGACAGTTCATTGCCATTTTCTATTTAGTGCATCATTATTTAAATGCCTTTTTCTCTTAATCCTGTGTGTGCTATGCTGCAGCTGTTTTTAGGGATGTATCCACATAATTAACGGAGCAGTTTCTTAATAGAGGAATCCAAGGGCACCTACTGTAAGAACAACATGGCTATAGGAATTGCCAGGAATATATATCCTTACAAACCCGTTACTTTCCCATATGGAAGGGTCGTTCAGGGACATGCCAGGACATTAGTCTCTTGCTGTCCTCAAGCAGGACAATAAATTCAGGTTATAGAAATAAATGTATGTTTGAAAAGTGTGTTCCCATGACTACCCAGAGAAATAGCGGTGCTTCCAGTAGAATCTGTCTTCACAGAAAGCATCCTCTGGTGGTTAGCACAGTTCCCGAGGAGGAGATTATCCCGCCTCATTAAAAAAAAGGTCTTCCACTTGTAAATAAAAAATGATTCTCTTACTGCTTCAAATATTTTATGTTAACAATATAATAACCCCTGAACGGTTGACATTTTAAATGTGCCATTTTAAAAATGAACCTGTTTAACAAAAACAACTGCTATTTCTATATAATTCGTTCCCACTCTACGAGGGGGCTGATTTTATAATATGAAGGCAATAAATCCACTGGATGATAAGTTATATTTTGAGCAACTCCCTTAGATGTGCCCAGAATCAAGGTTGTGGTCCTGACTAAACAAAAACAGGAAAGCAATAAATAAAACAACCCTGAAAATCAAATCAAGTGTGATGAAAAATATTAGTTTCCTGTTACTTGTTTCCAGAAAGAAATAGCCTGTTTAATGTTGAGAATGAATTTTTGGTTGAGAGCCCGGGTACTTTTTTCATATTTTTGGAAAGAAAACAAATAATCTCCAATGATCTACTTTGTGGTTTGCTTAACTTTAGTTTTGTAGATTGTATGGACCTAACCATTGTGTTTTATAAATTAACATCCTCAATTAATGTAGCTGTTCTCTATCCACTGCAGGATGAAGGCCTCTTTCACATGTTTCCAACCAATACAGTCCTGAGCTTTCTTTTGCTAATTGGACCTCCTTTATAAACTATATAACATAGTTGGTGAATCACACCAATTACGGTTTTGTTGTAGAATATAGGCTGTTAGTAAGTTTTCAGGAGCAAAAGATGTCGTATGTATGTATGTATGTATGTATGTATGTATGTATGTATGTGCTTTGCTGAAGCAGCTTTGCACTAGCTGTAAAAGAATTGCTTTCTTGGTCTGTGGCCTTATGCGATTCACAGCCAGACAGCATTTTGTCTACACAGATTTGCATAGCCAAGGAGTTCCTGAAAACAGGAAAAAGCACAAATTTTCTGTAAAGAAACAATACTAAACTATAGGAGAAAGAGGAAGAAAAGAGAAACAGTGCTTCAATTTAGTGTTCAAGGAGAATTTCAATCACATTTGCTTTATACTGTTCTTGAATGTAAGTATTTTAAATCTCTTTGTACAAGAGAAGAAAATATTGTTTCTCTAGAGTTCTGCGCTTTATTCAAACAAAGTTACTTGTCAAATTACTGTCAAACAAATATAACAAATGATACTCTGCTCAGCAGCTCCCCACTTTAATTCTCTTTTCCCCATCATCAGATGGATGAAATAGATGCACTTAAAGTGAGTAAGAAGCTGAGGAGATTAAATGTTTTCACAGCTTGTTCAATAAACCATGATTAAGAAAACTATAATTTCACACAACATGTGGACTCCTGTTTTTAAAAAGTTGTCTGAACTAGTAGCAATCAATACATGACACCAAAGTTCATACAATAATTATAATTAGGTGATTGTGTGTTCAATTATAGAAACCACCCCATTAGATTTAGACGCCTAAAACAGTTTTAAACCTAGATTCAGTTAATTAGATCTTTAAAATTTTGCAATTGCAAACAGTGTGAATCCTATTCTGAAAAGATAATAAATTACAGTGGTTAAAATATTTTTTATCAATCAATTATTCAATTTCAACCAACTGCACCCATTAATTAACTACCTGGTTTAATATGTATACCGCAAGGTTCCTTTTTTAATGGACTTAGTGGTCACAAAAGGATCCCTTTTCATGATTACAATTGTATAAAAATGTTTTGCTTTCCTTTACTGGCTGCATTTGTGTTATGGTTAGCTGAGTGTTAAATTGTAAACTGGCATGTCTACATTTACAACGTATGCTAATTGCAAACACTCTGGATGGTTTTGAGGAAATGATTCACTTCTTTCTGTAAACTATGCCTGATAAGGGCATTTTGAAAGTAAGAGAGACAGAATTCCAAAATATTCCCCCAGTTATTTGGAATGTTAAATAAGGGCAAACGTCCTGCACTCTCTCATGTGGTGATTGTTATTCAAAAGACTTTGTCTGGAGCATATACTGATAACTCTGACTTAAATTGAAGCATGCACACATATAATATTTTCAACAGTAATATATTAGATAAGTTTCCATCAAGATTATGTTCTTAAATTGAAATAGCAATTCAAAGAATATAAAGTTTGAGGAAAATAAAGTCCATATAAATGCAGGAAAATTTTAATCTGAAATATGATTGAGGAGTGATACCTGATGGACAGCAGTGACTGAAGTAAAGTCTTCCTAGTTCAGGGGTGTCAAATTCATGGTGTTGCGGCGTCAGATGACGTATCAGCATTTTTTACCCCTTTACTAAACAGGGCGTGGGCATGGCCAGCGTGTGACACATCCAGCCTGTGGGCAGGGAGTTTGACAGCCTGTTCTAGTTCCTTAAATCAAAGTTTGGCAACCTGATGTCTTCAAATGTTTTGGGTTGTAACTCTCACATGACTAGCCAGCATAACCAATGGTCAGATTTAGTATGAGTTGACATTCAAAATAGGTAAGCATCAGTTGCCTACATCTAACTTAATGGTATGAGTTAACTAGAACTTAATTAAGATAATCTTATTCAGTAGGAGATATACCAACTACCACCATAATTAAAAAGATCAATGACATCCAAGTATCTCTGTTAATGCATGGCCCAAATAAAGCTATGATAGAGGTCAGACAGTGAGCCCTTCACTTGGACCTGTAGAGTGGCCAATCCAAAATTTTAAATTATTTTAACAGAAGTATTTGTCATAAACTTTTCGCTGTTCCTATTTCCTAACATAACTTCTAGAAGGCAACTTTACATTAGCGAAGCTTAATGCTGAAAAGGGTTCGACAGCAAATTCAGAAACATCCCATATTTGGAGCCTATGCTTTGACAAAGCCACCAAGAGAGCCTGGCATGTTTTACTTAGTGCTTTGGATTAATATTCTCCACCTTTGCTAAATATATGAGTAACTAACAGATCCATCTGCTGAAATGTCTATGAAAGCTATTAAATGCTGCTCGGTTGTAACTGCCATCAGAAGCTGCAAGGTTTGTATCATAATTAGGCATGCTTGCTTTGCCTATTTATTGTGGGCTTAGAAGTTAGAAAGTTTATAATATAAACTACCTGCATTAGCATGCTAATGTCTTACTTTGTTTATGATTTCATACTGTATCTGTGTATAATTTTGGTCCATGAGTATAAAATTAATTCTACCTTGAATCTGTCCTTGAAGAGCGTTCCGAAGCCTCAAAAACCTGCTCACCTGGAATGCAGAGCCCATTTAATGTTGCTGCCAAGTGAACCATATTGGCTCCCTATGGGTTCTGGGTATAATTCAAGATCTGCTTGTGTTTACTTGCAGGACAGCCTCTCTGCAATAGTTTCTGACTGTCCCACCAGATCTGGCAGAGGGGGCACACTCTAATTCCCTCAGTGAGACAGCATCATCTGATAGGTCCTAGAAGCATTTCTACTGTCATAGCACCTACCTTACTGAATAGCCTCCCTCCAGAGATATGGATGGCCTCGACCCCACAGGTTTTTCAGAAGACTGTGAAGTGGTGGCTGTTCCCCACATAGTGGGGGCTAGGCTATTAGTTCTGAAAATCTGGCTGTCAACCCTGAAGCTCCATCTTGGAGCTTCAGTGCTGCCACACTGGAGATAGGGATAGGGAGTGGGGATTAGAGATAGCCAGGGTTGTGTAATCAAAATAAAATTCCTTCACCTGGGAACCAAAGATGTTCTCACACCTGGCCGGAGGAAGGAGGAGTGATGTCATCAGACCAACGGACGCTGCTGTGATTGGGCCACGTGATTGATTGGGATGCGGGACAAAAACTTTTACTTTTAATTAGGTGAAAACCAAGGGGCCCTTTAGGCTTGGTTTTCACTAGACATGTGCCAATTTGATATTTCCAATAAAGCTATTCTTTGAGGAATCCACCTGTTTCGGAGTTTTGCTTGAAATGGATCTATTACTTGGAACCCTGACACTGGCATGGATGTATGCTATGGTGCCTATTGAGATTTCTATTGCATGGAAGGTGGTGGTGGTGGGGGTAATGGGTTGTCCTTTAGTGTTTAAGATTGATGTATTTTGTTTTGTTTGCTGCACAGAGTTCCTCTGGGTCAAAGGGTAGGCATCATATGTTTGTTCAATTAATAAATAAATGATATTTACATCAGAAAAGGAGTAGTTTTCCTCCATCTCCCTCAGTTAGCTTGTGCCACGCCTTCTGTCTATTTATAAATATAACCAGATTATTTTGCGCAACAGGAACTGCTGGGAACATAGAGAATGTGACCAATGCAGACTAGAGGAGATTAGCATTGTGCCCCAGTGTCTCTTTCAGTGTATGGCTACCTAAGTGCCTACATAGGTTAATGAAATTTCCATCTATCCTATAGAAAAACTTGCTACTGTTGGAAAATTATAATAATAAATGGAATTTTATTCTTCCCTTCCAAAACACTTAGGACAATTTGACAAAATATATTTTGTTTTAAAACTGATCTGTTTGCTACAATTCTGCTTATGAACATTCTTCCTTTTCTAATACATGAAGCCTTAAAGGACTTGGGGCTTGTCTCTCTGAAAAAGAGCAAAATTCTTCCCTCTGAACTTACTGTTAAATTCTCTAATTGGAGGTGTTTGAGTCTAAAATATTAAAGAAAGTTTCTCTGATCCATCACATAATGCTCTCTCTGTTACTCATTCACTGAGAGTCAAACTGAGTTACATTCAAGTTAGTTGTGTAACTTGGTTATATATAATTGACTGGATAGTATATTTTAATGAGATTCTTATGTTATTCAACTTCACCTTACTTTCATTAGGAAAAGGTATAACATAATAAAGGAAATAGATTGTTTATTGCGAAGGTTGTTGAGTCCGTGGTGCCCAGAGTGAGGGCGTTCTCTGTGGGCGCACTGGCCCTCTGGAACGAACTTCCCACCAACCTCCGGACCGCCCCTGACCTCCGCTCCTTCCGCCTCGATCTGAAGACATGGCTTTTCGATCAAATTGGCTGATGTGGTCGGATTTTATATTTTTTAACTTTTAATGTATGTTTTAATCTTTATTGGTTTTAACTGGGGGTTCAGTTATTGCATTTATTTTTAACTTCTGCTTTTTAGTTATTTATTGTGCTTTTAATCTGTGAGCCACCCCAAGTCCTTCAGGAGAGGGGGCGGCATATAAATGCAATTAAATAAATAAATTAATTAATTAATTAATAATAAATAAATAAATAAACAAACAAATAAATAAATAAATAAAAACAGAGAAAAACAGAGAAAAAAAGTAAGTACGGGCGCGTGGGTGAGCCCAGCTCCCGGCCGCAGAGAACCGATTCGGTGACGTCACACCGTCACCGCTACCGGATCGCGCGAACCAGGCCAAACCAGGAGCAACCCACCACTGCTTGGCACCTGGTTCATAGTTATGACTGTTGCTGTGTCCCAAGGTCACGTGATCCCCTTTTGCGACCTTCTCACAAGCAAAGTCAATGGGGAAGCCGGATTCACTCAACAACTCGGCTGTTGATGTACAAAACTTGCCAACTGCAGCGATTCACTTAACAACTCAGGCAAGAAAGGTCGTAAAATGAGGTCAGATCTCACTTAACAAATGTCTCAATTAACAACAGAAATTTTCGGTTCAGTTGTGACGATAAGTGGAGGACTACTTGTAATCTATTTCAACTTATTCCAAAGAATGTTTAACCAGGTTGCCTTGAACTACTCAATATTTTTTGGAGGGGGGGGGGAATATCACACAATTATCTTGTTCATCTGATTCCCACCAAAACTCAGCAAGAAATTGCATTTCCATGGTTTGATGATTTGTGAAAAAGAAATTCAGAAATTCAAAATACTTACAGGGGTCAAAATCGTGCAGGGTATTTTTTTTTTTCCTGTGACGCTCTGTGGAAGTGAAAATTGGACTTTAAGAAACAGGGTAGAACAAAGAATGGATGCTTTTGAACTTTGTTTGGGATTGTAAAGACTCTGGAAAACACCCTGGATAGCCAAGAAAAGAAATCAATGGATCAGTAAATAAATCAACTCGCAGTTCTTCAACCGATGCGCAAATGACCAGACTTAAATTATCCTACTTCAAACACATGATAGGAAGACTCAGCAGTCTGTAGGAGGATCTTCTATTGGAAAAGTTGAAAGGAAAGAGAAGAAGAGAATGACCAACAGCAAGGTGGATGGGCACAGTTGACAATGGGGACATTGTTGGGAGATCTGGAGGACCAAGTTGGGGACAAATTGTCAAGGAGAAGATCTATGACAAATTGTGATGGAGATCTATGAAGGAGAGAACCAAGCAGTTGGTCAAACAATTGGCAACTCCAAATCTCAACCCACAAATGCTCTGTCTTACACACTGGCAACAAAAATCAGAACACCAAAATACAAGCTGGGCGGATACAACCTCGTGGACGACCCTCACCCTGTCAAGGATCTTGGAGTACTCGTCTTGAATGATCTAAGCTCACTGTAACAGCATTGACAAAAAGGCTTTAAGAGTTGTTAACCTAATCTTGCGAAGCTTCTTCTCTGCTAACATTGTACTGCAAACTAGGGCATACAAAACCTTTGCTAGACCAATTCTTGAATACAGCTCATCTGCCTGGAATCCGCACTGTATATCGGACATTAATACAATTGAGCGAATCCAGAGGTATTTCACTAGAAGAGTCCTTCACTCCACAATAGAATCCCTTATGCCACCAGGCTTGAAATTTTGGGCCTGGACAACCTAGAACTACGCCACCTCCGGTCTGACCTAAGCACAGTACACAAAATTATCTGATTCAACATCCTACCTGTCAATGACTGATTCAGCTTCTGAATATTCTTTGAAGTAGACTCAGCTAAGATACGAGACCCACCTGGTTATAAGTTTCTCTAAAGAGGTGGTGATATTTGTGTTATTAGTGATACAAATTATATCTAGGATATCTATTGTAGTCAGGGGCTGCCCAAAGAATTAAGGATATAGAAGCACAAAATGATATAGCTATCCTTAGTAAGGTGGGTAACGTGAAATGGATGAGCAAATACAAACATACTTTTCAAGAAGACAGCTATTTGAAGTTACAACTGCCAAAACATCTTAGGGAGAGATTTACTCGAGCGAGATTCGAACAGCTTGACACAATGGTTAGATATGAGAGATTCCATTCTATACCCTACAACAGTGGTTCTCAACCTGTGGGTCGGGACCCCTTTGGGGGTTGAACGACCCTTTCACAGGGGTCGCCTAAGACCACCGGAAAACACATATTTCTGATGGTCTTAGGAACCAAGATACCACTCCTCTGTCCATCTCCAGGCGAGTCTAATAGGTCCTATTTCCAAGTAGGCGCCGTAGACTCTGATTTTCGTTAGAT
>JANHFM010002021.1:137305-153027 GCA_032468115.1 Grayia smithii
ATATTTTTAGTTTTTTTATTGTTGTTTTTTTTTAAAATTGTGAGGCGCCCCGAGTCCTTCGGGAGAAGGGCAGCATATAAATGCAATAAACATTAACATTAACAAACATTAAATACAATAATAAATTAAAATCAGGGCATTGAAACTATTTTATGAAAATGATGCCAGAAATTGTAAATCAAAGTTAACTACTATGCTGAAAGGAACAGAACTGCTTTTTTAACCATATTCCCTGAGATTAGGAATGAAGTATCTGATAAAAGACTAATCTTCATCAATTCTTTAAACAGGAGTGTCAATCTGACAGCCTGCAGGCCGGATGCATCACCCATAGGCCATGCCCATCCCAGCTCTGTGAATGGGAAAAATGTCACAAAACGTCACTGATGGCAATGTGATGCAGCAAGTTTGATAACTGTGTTTTAAGGACATCTGGCCTTAAAACAATGGCCTTTTGGCCAAGATCAGTGAGTTTTAACCTTCTAGGTTACACAAATATTGTCCTGACTCTTCAGTGGGGTGGCTATTTTATAAAACAATCAATAAATTAATTATGTCTATATTTAAAATTATATTCCTGTCTGTATTTAGCTCAAGGTTGACTCAGCCTTCCTTCCTTTTGGGGTAGGTAAACCGAGGACCCAGATTGTTGGGGGCAATAAGCTGACTTTGTAAAAATGCTGCTGGGGGGGGCGGGGAAAGCCCTAATAAGCAGGCATATACATGGAATGAAGGCTATGGCTAAAAGGACATTGATTTGTGTTTAATAAATTGTAAGCCGCCTTGAGTGTACAGAGAAGGACAGGATATAAGTTGAAATTAAAAAAAAGAAAACAAAAAGCAGTAAGTAGTTCTCCAGATGTCACCCCTCCTCTGTCTTTGTTAGTGTATTCTTAAAGGATGATTTTCCATTACCCAGTCTATAGCCTGATTATTTCCTGATAGTCTTCAAGCCCAACCCTGCTTAGCTTCCAAAATGAAGGCAAAGTCAGCCAGGTACCTGATCTAATTGCTCACAAACAGTAATCAAAATAATGGGTCACATTCTGTTTAACAGTGAATGTCTGTTTCCCAGTTGTGACTTCAGCAGTAGTTGCAGGATAAGGCAGAGAAAAAAAGAGTATGTGCTTTATGGTACATGGTGCAACCACTATTTTTGGTTTATGTTTTTTATGATTTTATACTATAAGCAATTTTCCATATGTTAATACACAACACTACCTTGAGCCAGTTACTCTCTCTCAACCCTAGGAAAGAGAATGCAAAGGCAAACCATTTCTGAAATTACTGCCAAGACTTGCACAGGCAGTTGCCAGAAGTCAAGACTGATATGGAAGCATCTGCACTATACCACAGACCCAGAGGATGTAAAAAAACTCGCTGATTTGGAAACAGAATGTTTTAAAGAACTCCAAAATGGTCTGTCCTCCTCTGGAATGATATGGTCTCTTCCAAAGGGCATATCTCCAAATTCAGAGGGCATTTCATGTCTGTTGGGTAGGTTCTATCGCTAAAATAGAATTTTTTGGTCTAACATACAGAAAAAAAAATTCCCAGTTACCTTAAACTGATTCCATTTTGGAGGAATTATTTCTGGAAATTGTTATATGGCTTCTAGAAAACATGTTCTAGAGGATATTCAACATGGACTGGAAGGAGAATGAAATGTTCAGGGGTTTTCTAGAATGTTCCATTTCCAAATTGTTAAGCTTCGCACCTGATAGGTGATCTTCCAGTATTCCAGGTTTTTTTTTTCTCATAGGAAAGAAAGAAAGAAGGAAAGAAAGAAACCTTCTGGAACACATGACGGTGAGATGACAACCTTTCCCTTTGGCAATGATGAAATGGCTTGCACTGATAAATTGTTGTGTTCTTTACAGCTGACAGCAAAGCAATCTATTTATACTATTCCCCAGATTAAATTTCATGTCTTTAGACAGGATGTTTCCTTCAATGTTGTGGGAGCAGCAAACACTTAGAAAAACCAAACAATAGGCACAAATAGAAAGAAAAATGAAGTGCCTACTAAACTATGTCTTATAGATGATTTACATCACGGGTGTCAAACTCGCAGCGTCATGTTGCCATCACATGACGTTTTGTGATGTTTTTCACCTTCACAGAGTTGGGGTGGGTGTGGCCTGCGCGTGACGCATCCAGCCTGCAGGCTGCCAGTTTGACACCCCTGATTTACATGAAAAGCCTGTGTGTTAATGTGAATGTTGTATTGGTGTAGGTAACAGGAAACAACAGCATTATCCATATTTAAAAATACTACTTACACAGGTGGTTTAGAATACTCATGTCTGCAAGGAGTGCAGTAGTGTAATAATGGCAATGTTAGTTCTTCACTGAATTGAAGGAGCTGGCAAGCACTGTAAATGTGTCACAGGCAAGTACAATGATAAAATTCAGGCAGTCAGAAAAGCAAACATTCATAAAATGGCATACCAATCCAAGGCACATGCAGAAAAGCCAGCAGTGTGAAATTTAAAACAAACGCACAGACCATTTTGCACACTGTGGTGTGAAATGCAAATTTAATTTAACAGCTTACCCACTAAGTACACCAAGTACCAGGTTAAGTACGAAAAATGAGCCCAGAATGATAAGACTAACAAAATAGATCCATGGCCACTCACATCCTATTGCATCATTTACCTGTAAAATGTAAGGAAATACGTTATGATTCAGCCGTTCACTATATAGCAGAGTCCTTTCACAATTGACAGATCACATAGGTATTCAGTGTATTAGCACCATCTGCTCTTTTTAGCAACACACTACTTCATCATTTACCAGATTTACCAACACTTACTCATGATTTGTACAATTTCACTTATTTAGTCATGAAAATTACATAACTTTTTCCTTATACCATGTGGAAGTATACAATTCTAAAAGGGTTGAGAGCTTGTTTTATTTGTACTCACCTCTAAGTAACCAATTAATTTCTATTAAACTGTATTTTTTATACCTAATGCTATGCTTACATTTAAATTGATTTACTGGGATTTTCTTTGTTTTTAGAAAATGGATTTGGTCTTCAGGAAGCTTTGCCATGTTTTAATTTGGAAATCTTATTCCCCAATTCTTTTGATTTAATCTCCATAGTTTACCTATGTGTTCGTGGCAACTGAAATATGGACTCTGCTTCTAGGATGAAAAAGGTGTGTGCTTACCCGCTCAATACACCGAGAACAAGATTTAGAACGAAAAATGACCCAAAGATGACGAGACTGACAAAATACACCCATGGCAATTCAAATCCCATAGCATCATTCATCTGTAAAAAATAAGATGACCTTGTAGAAACATTTGCTTCCATTTGCAATAGTGATCAGCTGGTGACCAAAGCACATGCATGTGAAATAAATACAGTTACTTTTATAAGTACCAGACAAAGGGGAAAAGAAGATTAACACACCCATCATTTTCTCCTTATTTCAGATGTATATTTAGACTAAATATGTTACAAAAGCATACAAAAGCACCAGAGTTCCATACATCTTATATAATACATTTTTACATGCAAAAATGAATAGACAGAACTGAGTAGCTATATATATATATATATATCGCATCAGTGCAATAACACCACTGAATCCAATTCCAGTTATTTAAATATGAAGTTTCAGTGTTCCAGTCCTTTCTGTTTTCTGTGCATCAATTCAAAACCAGGAATTTCTCTGTCTCTGTCTCTCTCACACACACACAAACATATACACAAATAAACAAACAAACAAACAAACAAATACTGTCCAAAGGAGAGATCAGAAGATAATGTGGACAGTTTTGCTGTTGAGTCAAAATGTTATCATTCTACCACCAATTCTCTTATTTTGCACAGATGTATTGTGGAAAACAAAGCACAGAAATTTAAAAAGATTACCGAATGCAGTTTTATAAATAACTCCTCAAAAACCTGACTGTATACTCAAATAAATGAGTACACTATTTAAATTTAATAGTCAGAAACACATTTGTGAAAAGTAAATTGTATGAAATAGATAATTCATCAGGATTATGAATTGTTAATGTTATGCCAACCATTTTGTATAATTGAGGTTTAGATGATAATAACAGAAATTAACATTGTTAGAATATGTGCATAGATGTTTAATAGTTCTAAGACAGTTCTTGCTATTACAATAGCAAGTAAAGAAAGAAAATTATATACATTTAGGATAGGACACTGAAAGTAACCTTAGTTTAGTTTTAGGACTAAGTCCAAAATCCGATCAGTTCCCCAATCCCTACATAACTTTGCATCTGTTTTTAAAAAACATACATACATACATACATACATACATACATACATACATACATACACAATATAAATGCATACAAACATACACATGCTAGGAAGAAAACACATTTGGGGGGATGGTGGTGGTCCATATGAAAGAGCACTTTGTTTTGTGAGGAAAGAAAAAAAAGTTCAGAAGTACAACAATTCAGATTCCAAAGAGAAAAATAGATGGAAACATTGCATGGATAAGATAAAGCTTTTGTTAATATCCTAAAATATGTTAATGTAATTAAAAGATTAGATGTTATGAAACATTTTTAAAAGTTTTAAAGTTTTGCTTTTTGTTTAACTGATTTTCTAATGACATTCCATTAAAAGCAAAGAATCATGGAAAGGTCCTTGGAAATCTACTAGTCTAAACCCCTGCTCAAGGCAGGAGACCTTATTGCTTTCCTAGACAAATGGCTATCCAATCTTTTCTTGAAGACCCCCAGTAACTTTGGAAGCAAGCTGTTCCATTGATTAATTGTTCTTACTATCAAGAAATCTCTCCTTAATTCCAGATTGGATATCTCTTTACTGCTCTTTCACCCATTATTTCTTGTCCTGCCCTCAGGTGCTTTGGAGAAAAAGTCTATCCCTTCTTCTCTGACAGCCTCTCAAGTACTGGAAGATAGCTATCGTGTCACGCCTAATTCTTCTCTTCATTAGGCTAGATATACCTAGTTCCCTTAAATGTTCATCATACAGTTTAGCCTCCAGACCCCTTACCATCTTTATTGTTCTTTCCTGCACTCTTTCAGCATCTTTTTTAAATATGGCGATCAGAACTAGATGTAGTATTCCTAGCATGGCCTCACTAGTGTAGTATAGACCCGTACTCTCATGTCTCATGATCTTAATGATATCCTTCTGTTGATGCAGCCTAAGACTGCATTGGCTTTTTTGGCAGCTGCAATACACTGCTAGCTCATGTGCAAGTGATAGTCCACTAGGATTCCTAGATCTCTTTCACAGTTATTACTGTTGGACCAGGTACCACCTATTCTTAACTGTGTGTTGGGTTCTTCTTGCCTAGGTGTAGGATCTTACTTTCCTCACCACTGAACTTGTCGGTTAGGGCCCAAAGTTCAAGTCTGCCAAGATCCTTCTGAATCCTGAATCCACTATATTTTTCCGTCTATAAGACAACCCCTTGTATAAGATGTCCCCATGTTTCATGTAGTTTCTTGTAGTAAGCACACTATAAGCCATCACTGTTGAGAAGCAATCTTGTTAGAGTGAATAATACAACAAGAACAGGAAATGCATCACAGGAACAATAGAGATGAAACCTAGAGTGGCAATGTGATACAGGAAACAACTACAATAGGGAGGAATGATAGAGCTGCATATAAGATAGAGCTCATCCGGCATGTGCGGCCTTCTCCTCAGCCTCCTGTATATAAGATGCACCTCAATTTTTAAGTAAATATTTTAAAGAAAAAGTAGCATCTTATACACAGAAAAATATGGTATTTTCCAAAGAGTTGGCAATTCCCCCTAGCTTGTTGTCATCTGCAGATTTGTGTGTGTCATTCTCAAGATACTTTCTTATGTCAGTCTGTTAATAAATTATCAAAGAAAATTGTTTTCATTCAAATGCAATTTCTCCTTCAAGGGGGGTGGGGATCTATCATTGTCTCATCACACAACTGCATACTGAATGGAAGTTTTGATTGGCTTCATACTAGTGCTAGGCAGAGAATTTAACCCATGTGATTTTGTATTAGTTCTCATTCAATCTGATGAAAGAGAGTTTTCTTTGAAAGAAATTCAGAATTTAGAATGAACTCAGACATTCTATTCCCTTCAAAGGAGAACAGAATTTCTAAGTTCATTCTAAGTTCTGAATTCATTCATTACATTTATAGCCTTCCTTTTATTCAGGAGCTCAAAATAGCATGTCTAGCACTATGTCCTTCTATTTTCCACACAATACCAACTCTGTGAGGTAGACTGGACTGAGAGAAATGGACTAGCCCAAAGTCACTCCGTGAACTTCCATGAGGCCGACGATGGCTTAGACCCCAGGTGTTACTGCTCCGAACTCAACACCTCAACTACTACACCATACTCCTGCTTTTAGGCTGTAGAAATGTAGTCATTTTGAACAATATGCTAAACAAGAACAAAACAGAGTTGAATATTCTGGTATTGAACTATATTAAGGCTAGTCTTCCATCTACTTCCATGCATCAATTTGCATAGTAATAGATCAACTGACGAAGCTATGTCTGTTGCTGTCCATACTGTATTGAATCATTTGGAACAACAGGGAACATATGAAAGGCTATTATTTGTGGATTATAGCTCTGCCTTTAACACCAACAGGCTGTTTCTTAAAATGTCCAATTTGGGTATAAATCAGAGGATTTGTTTGTGGATAAAGAATTTTCTGAAGGCCACAGTCAGTAAGGATGGGATCTCACCATTCTTCTACTCTTCTACTCTGATATTAAGCACAGAAACCCCCCAGGGCTGTGTGCTAAGCCCTTTCCTTTATTCCTTCTATACACAGGACTGCACCCATTGTATAACACCAACAGAATTATTAAATTTGTGGATGACATGACAGTGGTGGAGCTCATTAAGAAGAACAATGAGTCTGCTTATAGAAAGGAAGTACAAGGGCTGACATTGTGGTGTAAAGAAAATAATCTTACACATAACACCAAAAAAACTAAAGAACTTATAATTGACTTCAGGAGGAAGAGAGATGCATATTTACATTGCATTGTACATAAATGGCAAAGAGGTGGAGAGGGTTGGTAGTTTTAAATTTCTGGGTATTTATATCTCGGAGGACTTCTCATGGACTATGAATGTTAACATGCTTGTAAAGAAGGCACAGAAGAGGCTGTACTTCCTAAGAATGCTCAGGAAGATAAATCTATCTCAGCATCTACTTCTGTCCTACTATCGCAGCACCACTGAGAGTGTCCTGACATAAGGCATTCTTGCATGGCATGGGAGCAGCTCCGCAGTGGACAAAAAAGCTCTACAGAGAATTATTAAAACTGCCCAGAATATCATCAGGCTCCAGCTACCAGCCCTGGATGACATCTTCGAATCTTGCTGTTTGAGAAAGTTGCACAACGTTCTCAGAGACTCTTCCCATCCTGCTTGCAATCTTTTTGGACTGTTGCCTTCCGGCAGAAGATATAGAATAATTAAAACTCGGACTACACATTTTCTGAATAGTTTTTATCCCAGAGCTATAATTGCAGTCAACAATGAACTAAAGAGCCACCATCAGTGAGCTGTTGGACAGCATTACTTGTGGATGCTTGGGTGGTTCAGAGGCGGGGAATTTGTGATGAGTGGGTGAGGATTTTTGGGGATTGTTATGTGTGTTGGGCCTGGTCTTTGGGTGTTATGTGAATTTTGTTGTATGGGTATACTGTGTGTAGATACGTACAACGACAATAAAGTATTTGAAATATTTTGTGAAAATGCCAGTATTATGTTAAGCTGCAATATATTTATTTTGGCCCCAGCATGTTATAGAAGTACCTCAATGGTGTTTTCTTAACCCAGATTTAATATTTAGTTAATTATATGAAATGAGCCATTTACTGTAATTGGAAGCTGTCAAAAATATACTGCCTTTCACTGTATAATCATCCCTTTGGGCTTCCAGGCATTAATTAAATCCCAAAGGAAAACATCAGGAAGGAACTACCAGCTGACAATTTTCATTAGCCCTTGGTGTTATCATCAGCACTAAGGTATCCTTCCTTATAAATTAGAAATTCTCCAATTTCTCTGACTGCAAATTTGGTGAATACAAAAAGGCCATTTGTAACCAGTTTTAGTTCATTTATCATGCTAACCTACAGATAGATTTCTTGGTTTTGGGTTTGTATGTTGTGAGTTAAGACAACCATACTTTAATGCCATGAATATAACAAAATGTTCATTTTATTATTTAAGATGGTAAAGCTTTGTCATCTTATGCTTTATTTGCCCTCATTCCATCAACCAAATCTTTCTTATCCCAGTCTGGATCTAGAATGTGAGCTAGGCTACAATAAGTAATGATGCTAGATGGGGAAGAGGACAGGAAGACTCAGATCTTATTTGCAGCTCTAATTTCTCATCAGAGAAGAAAGGAGAAAGAAAGGTAGATATTCACCTCCCTGGAAGAAGTAACTTTTATAGACTGGAGATTAAATAAACGAATTTTTCTTTTAAAAAGAGACAAAATATGTTTCACTTGCCTATAATTCTAAGGAATATCTCATTATTTCATATGCATCTAGTGGACTAAATCAGATTGATTAAGACCAACCCATAAGCATTTGTGTTCAGGTTGCCTTCTGTCCCCCTTCTGTCTCTTACCAGGCAAATTATCTGAAATTCCTTTGATTATTTGGAATAAGGCCAATTTCTGTCCAAGGCTACCCCAGTATTGCGATATTTAGAGCTGTCTAAAAGATGCCTACAGTATTCTTACTATATCACTAGTATTTGAGCTCTATCAAGACCTTTAAGAATTGTACATTGTGTGGCAAGAGAGACAGCTGAAAATATTGTTTTTCAACACTAGAAAATGAAATCTACAGCTGATTTGCAGAAAAGGAGTATTAATATGTGCTGCTATAAGTAAATCCTACTATATTTCTGACTAAACATTAATCTTCAACAATTCTCTTGGAACTAACTGCTCTTTCCTGATTCTTTCTGTCAGCAGGAGCAGATGAAAATCCAGAAAAGCTTATTCAATCTTATGCTCCTAGTTTATTATAGAAGGATCAAGTCAGAGATCCTGGTTAGCTTTTCCCACAGTAGGAGGAGACAGTATGTGCTATTCACACAACTATATGCCAAACTTCATTCATTTCAACTATTGAAACTATTATACCTATATGTTTTAAGTTAAACTGGCTTTAACAATAATTTTCATAGTTATAAAGATACTGATATTTCACAACAATTGAAATAAAGAGGAATAAAATAAGTAAACATAAAATGGTTGCTTTAAGCTTCTTGGGAAGTATTCAATCTTTGTTAGCTTTCTGGAAAGCTTTAAAACATGTTTTTTGTCACCCCCCTCCCCTTACAGATCCCAAGGAGAGTCTGCAAAGTGACCGTATGAGATTAAGTGGGATTTGTTCTCCCACAATCTTGGGTTTTATCTGTTTACTTTTTTATTTTACTTATTTTTGATTGTTATGGAATGTTTAACTATTATTGTACTGCATGTGAGTACAGGTGTCTGTGAGATTGGCAGCTGTATAAATGAATGAATAATTCTAAATGAATAAATAATCACCAGATTAATACACCAATTTCATCAATTAATGCAGTACATGTCCACTGAGAAGTAAATACCGTTTACTTCAATGGACCCTTCTCTTATCCATAGAGACATATCCTAAGTATCTCTCCATTTTAGTCCTTTTAAATACTGTACCTGTTACAGGTCTTGAAATTTTGTATGTAGTGTATATGTGTCACATAATATTTTAATTGCCCTTTAATATACTGGAGCTTTTATCAGCATCTAGAATAGCCTTGAGAATCAGGATTTTCTGAAACAGTGCAAGCTGTTCTAATAGGCTTTGATGTCTGAATAATAGGTCAGCCAACCCTTGAACGCAGACTTCTAAGTGCCTGGCCAGAATGACATACAGTTTCTCAAAACCTTGCTGATTTCAAAGGCTCTGCTCTAAGGTCTTAGAGGCTCATATATCAGACAGGCTTAAAAGGGAATGCTTTTCAAATCTAACAGCTTACCCACAGCTTATCTGTCAGAAAAACTGCCCTATGTTCTTCCCTGTGTTTTCTGGATTTCAAAACACAAACACACCACAATCTGTCTCTTATCTACATCCTATATGTCAAGTGCATTGAGGGAGGATATAGTTGCTACGAGAATCTCAGCACTGGCATTGCATGCTTTTCACTTGGAATTTAATATAATACCAAAAAAAAACAAAAAAACCCAAGAGTTCTTAGAGCAATTGTTATGCCTCTATGTGCAGTCCATTTACTCCTAAAATAACAAATAAACATAAAATAATTTGTCAAGTGTACAAAATGGGCCTTTGGCCTTCCTTTGCTTTCATTAGAAGTCAGGATCATAAAATAGGCATTCTGACTGAAGTGAACATTAAGGTAGGATCTGCAGCTCAAACTAGGCACTAAAAAAGAACCTTCCTGCTTAGTGGTGGTTTCAAGTACATTGATATGTGTATGGTAATTTGTTTAGTGCCTCAAGCCAACTGGACCATCAGCAGTTTGTGGATATTAATAATGCATAAATCCCCATATTAGTGGGGATTAGGTTCAAGTTCTACATGACCATAGAGCTCACAAGAAGGCTGTAGAACACTTGCATTTTCATCCAAGCTATGTCATATAGTTTTTATGAGAGCACAATGGAAGGATTCCCAGGTTTCTTATCTTGAGCTCCTTAAGGGAAAATTTGGATATAAATAAAATAGATGACTAAAGAACTAGGACTCAATGAGATGAACACACCAGTATTTATGTCATTTATATTATACTAAGATTCTTTGGACTTTTGTTTTCTTGTTCTCCACAAATATCTAATATATTCCCTATGTCTTCTTATCTATACTTCCCAAAACCAATATACATAGTATTTGAATTATGAAGGATCCGGATGTAGAAAAGATGCATTTCTACAGAACCAAAACACTAATCATTACAAATTAGGAAAACATTAACAAAGAGCTAGATTTGAATCTAGATACCTTCCAAAGAAATCATATTGACTTTTATACTCCTAATCAATTATGACAATCCATGTCATCTGCTGCATAGAGGTGTTATTTTTATTGTGTGACATACATAGGGTTAAATATGTAATTATAAATAATTTATAGAAAGTTTTAAATAATTAAGTGACAGATTTGTTTATAAATATTACATAAAGACACAATGACAGGTTGTTAGAGACAACACTCAGATCAAATTACCTAGTTACCTATTGAACTCTGAAACCAGTCTCTAAGAATCAGACATGACCAAACAGATTTTTTTTAAAAAAACCCTCATTAAACCATATCCAGAGCTTTCTACACAATGCAAACAACTGTAGTAGCTAGAATAAACAAAGACTCATCTTCTCACATAGACTCAGCTGTAATATGTGTCCTTCAATTATTGCTAAAAACTATTGATTAAAAGCAGTGAGTATAAATTTAAAAGAGAAATTCTACACTCTGATAATCACACCATAAAGCATGAGTCTACGATACCCCAGAACATTCTGGATGACCACGAAGTGGCAAAAAATGGCTATAGTTTTCTATATTATTTTTGGCACCATCTACTAATTGACTGGATTTTTATTTATTTTTTTGCAGCCTAGATATGGTAGCTAAAATCATGGTGTAAATGAACTTAGTCATTTGTGATAGGTTCTACAATCAAAACCAGATTAGCTACAAAATTCCTGAAGTCTTTAAATAATCAGAGTTTACAGTGTTAAATCCATACCAATAAAGATGATTCAAATAAAGATGGTTCAAAAATATTCATTTATTTAGTTGTCAAGACTTATACCCTGCCTTTCTTCCAGGAGTGCAAGGTGACACACATAACATTCTTTCCTCCATCTTTTACCATGCAACCACATCCTTGCTGAGAGACGGTGACTGGTCAAAAGTTTCCGAGTTTCTATGGCTGATGGTGGACAAGAATCTGCGCTCTCTGATTCACATCCAACTGCTTAAGCACTTCATCTCACTAGTTCTTTTATAGTGAGAAAAGTGTCTTTCAAACCGTCTTCTGGAGATATGCAGAAAATTCTTACAAGTGAGTACTTTTATGCTTTTCTTACACTCTCTGTTAGGTACTGTACATCATAAAACCAAAACCACAAAGAACTGTGGCAGATTAAGTTTTGTTCTGTTGGGATAGGTATTCCATGTAAAGCAGATTCAGACAATTGCTCTCCATGTGAGATCCTCATGGTACATGGTTCATTTAAAACTCTTGACATTTAACTAGCATGCTTCCAAGTTCTTTTCTAAGAGAGGCACTTATTAATGGATTCTCCTTCTCTGGATGTGATCAAGTGGAAACCAGACAGCCATCTGTTGGACATGAAATTTATAATTCTACCATAAACAGATTTTTGGACTCTATGGCCTAAATGGCTTCTTCCAGCTTTAGCATTCTAATAGTTTCATCTGGTAATGTTCTCCGCAAATCTGAACCTTATTAATGTAAACTTCACTCGTTTTCCCTTCTATTTCTTACCACTACAGATTTATTTTTGATTCTGTAATTTGCAAAGAGATGGCTGAACATTTCTCTTGGATAGAACTTTAGATAGGAAACCATCTAGAAACCATTCTGTCTTAATTAGCAAAGGAATGATTTGCAAAGGAGTTCTCAATCCTCTCTGAAATGCATTCTCAATTATTCCTTTGCATGAGTTACAATGGTTTCCATAAGAGAGCTTCGCATTGGTCAGATGCCATCTTTTGCTTTGTATCACACTATAAGAAGGATTCTGACTAACTCATAAAGAACTCAGAGAATGACAGAAAGATTGGTCAGGGAATAGGAATTAAGCCCTATATAAGGAAAGTGAAGGAACCTGAAATGTTTCGCCTTGAAAAGAGAAGAAAGATAAAACAGTATGTTTCAAATGCTTGAAAAGATGGCAGCCAGATTAAAGGCCTGACCTCTACTGATCAAGTGCAGGACACAAAATAATGGATTTAAATTGCAGGAAGGCTGCTCAGTTTGGATTGAATGTTAGAACAGAACCTCCTAATGATTACTGTAGCTTGGTAGTGAAAACATCTCAATGTTTCTGGTTAATTGGCAAGAGTTACCACTAAGTATTATGAGGAGATGGCCATCCTAGCCATTTATTTCTTCTCATACAAATAAATGAGGGTCCTTTCCCTGATATAGCAAATAGGACTGTATTGTGGTGACTTCAGGGAGACATTGTAATTGTGCAGTATACACAAATAAGAGTGTATCACCCATATAGTAATGTGAGATATTTAAAAAGCTTATAATTAAATGACAGCGACAGACAAGAATAGCATATTTGTCAATTGTTTTTGTTGCTAAATATGTAAACACAGAATAGTTATTTTCTGTTTCCATGGGTGGCAGAAGCTACTTTAGGAATTAGTCCCACATGGGAGATATTAATTAAATCCCTGTTGGTTGCAGACACACTTAATATTAATGGAGTTCTTCTGCCACCTTCAGTAGGAAGCAGCCTTTAATTGAGGAAATACAGTAACTCTCTATCCATCACAGTGGTTAAAATCATTACAATGTTTGACATTGCAAACATTTAAAAAGTTGCCTAAGGGAGGAATATGGTATATACTCCAAGTATTTGTCAGCCTTCTGAGGCATGACACTATGTTCAGATAATTTTCAAAATAATTTTCCAAATCATATAAGAAGGCCTAACATGAAATAAGACAGTTTTATAAAGAAAATAGATCTGGAACTGCAGGAAGGTCAGCAGGGATTTTTTTTTACACCCTCTCCTTTAAAAAAAAAAAAATAAGGACAACAAAAAATACTTTCCCACTCAAATTTATGCTGCTAAAATAAACAAAATTGAACTAATCAATTTTGTGCAAGTGCTATTGAATTTTGATATTCAAAAAGAAATTCCAGGGTCCAGAATAATTTCAATCACCTGAACCAGTTTTCAGATTAGGTAGAATATGTATCTGTCTATAACATCTGGACCCCAAATCTTTGCCTGCTGTCTGATAAAAATCGCTACAGCTTGCATCTAGTTCTATTTCAGATAATGAAATGACATTAATATTACTTCCCATGTATTTTCCAATTTGATCTCAACCAACATTGCAATTTGGTAGCATTTTAGAGAAGTATCAGGACAGCTGTCCATCCCTATTGTAAAGGACTGGAATCACTTTGAATATTTAGATCTAGGCTGCAATCCTTAAACACATTTACTGTATAGGAAAATGGGAATACTTCTGCGTAAAAAGGCATAGAGTAGTGATATTGATATTTTTATTACTTCGATACATAATAAAAAAAGCATTTGTAGCCATCCAGATGTTGCGGAGCTACAACTCTCATTAAGAATGACAGGAAGTGTAATATGTTTCATTATCATAGTATACAGAAATTGAAGGAGATAATTTAGTCACTGCTTTTAATTATATTTTACATGCTCAATACTTGCCAAACAGAATAAAACTAAAAAAAAAGTTATTTCTGAAAGCATGTTGACATGGAATTATAAATATTTTTAATACAAAAATCTCAAAGTGCTTAAAAATAATCAGATACAAAAACTTTCACAAAACTGGACATCTTGATGAAACATACTGTCAGAAAGCATACTGTTGGAAAACCTAAAAACACAAGATTTTTTTTAAATTGTCCATACTGTTTTAACCCAAGTAACCTAAGAAAAGTCATCTGCAGCTACTTACCAGAGTGGCTCACAATTACAAAATAATCCCAGAACTCTTATTTTAGATGAAATGTTTTCAAATACACAAAAAACTTACCCAGTATAGCACATCTGTCCATCCTTCCATGGTTATACACTGGAATACCGTTAACATTGCATAACCAAAATTATCAAAGTTTGTTATGCCTCCATTTGGACCAGGCCAGCCGCCCTTACATTCAGTGCCATTTTGGGGACACTGACGTCCACTCCCTGAGAATGCACAAGGTGCAGGTTCCTCTTCAACTAATATTTCTAAAAGTGAATAAAAATAACTTCAGGTTGAGCAGTCTTTAGCCTCTGGCTCAGAAAAAAATCACAGCAGTCACAAGGATCATGTGTCTGAATGAACATTAAAAGCTCGATCTCATTAGACCTTGAATACTGGTTTACCTGAATCATTCTTCAAACAAGCTTACTCATGTACATGCTGTCATCTATCTGGGGAGGTTTCTTTGTGAACTAAACTATACAAAGAGATACATACTGCAATTCCAGAGTTTTCACATCTGATGCTACAATGATACGAGAGTTGAACCTGGATGAAAAATAGATATTTTGTGTGTGTGTGTGTGTGTGTGTGTGTGTGTGTACATTCCTATCAACCTATTAGGAATATGTCTACACATTTCTACACATTCCTATATACTAATGTGTACTTACCAGTCTTGACTCTCTAATAAAAATCAGGTAGAATGGTACTTTACAAAAAAAAAAAGACAGATATCCCATCTGTCTAATGAGGTCATCCCTTTTTAGATTTACATTTTATTCATATAAAATATATTTTATATTACATGCCAATAAAAAAGAAATCATATAGGGATTAACAATTACAGATTTTCTTCAAAAAATAAGCAAAAATATGTTTCATTCATTTAAGAATAATTTATTTATTTATTTATTTATTTATTTTATTTGTCGCATTTATATGCCGCACCCCTCTCCCAAAGGACTCGGGGCGGCTCACAGAATAAA
>JANHFM010002023.1:66537-76596 GCA_032468115.1 Grayia smithii
GGAACAAGCAATGGTAATTGCTACAACCTGGAACAGCTGACGGTCAGGACAATTAACATGCTAATTAGGCCAATCCAGCTCTGTGGAAGCTAAACTGGCTGTTTCTGCTTCTTCTAAGGAGATAAATTGAGGCCAAAGGGTGAGGACCAGGTGAGGTTACATTCAATGTATAAGATGCACCTGACTTTTCACTCCCTTTTAGGGAAGAAAAAGGTGCGTCTTATACTCCAAAAAATACAGTAGGTCTCTCAACCAACTCTTTTCTTTTGTTCCCAATATTTTTAGTCTAACTGACTTACATAATCACAAGGGCATCAGTGCTACTATCCAAGGACCTATAATAATGTTGTTTCATCTACTTTGTTGCTGTTGATCACTTTGTGTGCATGCTTGCTTATTTATTTCTTCTTTAATCCCTTATTTTGTTTGCGTACACCCAGTTTACTTTCATGCTTTTATTGCTAAGACACTCAAGCTAGTTTAGTGTGATGACAAATTGTTGGACTTGGACAAGGGTGACCTAGGTTCAAATCCAGATTCAGCCACAGAAACTAACTAAGTGACTTTAGCCCAGATCACCTCATATGGTTCGTGTTGTAATGAGAACCTGGAGAACAGAATGTTACATGTGCTGTCTTGAATTCCTGAACGAAAGACAGGAAATAAATCTGATGAACAAACACCAAAACAAAATAGGCCTTCTGGGTGTGATAACCTCCCTATCCATTCTGCACATCTTCTTGAGGGCCCATTTGCTTGCTAAATTGTTGGTAAACTGTACGCTTAAGCACTTTTTTTTTTAAAGAAAAAAATGTTTTGCTGAAAGGGCTTCTGTTTTATCTAATGTGATGTAACCTTGAACAACCTCCCTCCCACACTAAGCAAGTTTAGAAGTTAATGCTGAGGTCAAGGAAATAGAGAAAAGACTAGGACATAGTGTATTCATCTAGAAACTACAGTGTATTTAAAATAGACTGCATATCAGCGAATACAGCATTAAGTACTAGTCATGAAAAGGGACAATGCAATACGGGAACCAAATATATCAGAAATGTTCCTATGCAGCTTACTGTCAGCATATAGAATGTGTCAATGTCCTATATGGTATATAAACATTATACAACCTCTGTTCATGTAACATATATGCTATCAGAACTAAACATAATTCATCACAACTTGGCTCCAAATTCAGTGAAGGCTCAGACAACAGAATGAAATAAAACCTTTTTCCTCTGTCTTGCATTTTTTTGGTGCACAGTTCAAACCCGGCAATGGTACTTCAGAAGTGGCTACCATATTCAAACCGCCTCTTAGTGGTTTTGTAAGAAGGCTTTGTCACAATCTAGCATTCATTTGAATAGGTATTAGGAGCAGTAGTGGATTGCAAATCCTGTTGCTACTGGTTTGCTCATGGGCGTGCACGTGCGCAGAAGCATCCAGGTGGGTGGGTGGACCTCCTGCTGCCACTACCGGTTCTCCTGATCCAGGGCGAACCGGTAGCAACCCATCACTGATTAGGAGGAAAGATACTTCCAAAATCAACATCATCGTCTTAATTTTCAAGATTTGGAGGAAGAGCTTCAGTGGTGGGTTGTCCCCAGTTCGGTCTGGTTTACACAAATAGGTAGTGGGGACACTGTGACGTCACCGAACCGGTTCTATGTGTCCCAGACTGCCAGCCCCCCACGCCCGTACTTACCGGTGAGCGCGCAGAGCGCGCTTGTGCGCATGCCAGGAAACTTTTTGTGACGTTTTTTCGACAAAAAAAGCTTCTGTGCATGTGCAGGAGCACCCATCTGGCATACGCGCAAAGCACGCGCGTGCCGGACACGTGCTCCGTGCACCCCAACCACGCGCAAAGCGCATGCACCTTTAGAACCGGTAGGAGAGGTAAGTAGAACCCACCCCTGAAGAGCTTCCATTTATTTTCTCCAGAATCCCCAGTGATTTTTTTTTATGTTGTTGCTCTGAACCATTATGAAACAATCAAACTGCCAACAGTGATGACTTAGGAGGGATTCTGATGTTTTTTGTAATCTCTTTTGCTTTGGCCCATCCCCTGAATACAGCTCTTATATGTGTTCCCACAGTACCCAAGTAAGTGTGTTACTTTCCTCTCTTTGTAAGTCATCTTTATTGAATTTAGTGAGCTGAGGTGCCCTCTTGTAATTTATTTAAATGGCCATTAACATTAAATTCCATGCCGCAAAACTTAAGTTGATGTATTATTTATTTTAATAAATTAATTAACATCTTTTTGATGTTAATATCTTTTATAGCTTGTTTCTGTTTACTAGGAAGTGAGCTCCACTTAGTTTTAAATTCTTTGAGTTGTTCTTAGCAGTAATGATCTTAATAATCTTTCGATTTATGTGATATATGTTGATTATGTGTTGTCCCATAATTTAGATCTCTATAGTTTTAATTTTCCTGTTTTTCTATTTTATGTCTAAACTCTCTTTATCCAACTTATGATAACTGATTAGAATAAATAGCCTGTTTTACCGAATAATGTCAATACATATATGTTTGTATCTCTGTTTTTGAAATTATTAATAGAAATCTATTAATAGTATCAATTAATTTTAAACAAAATTTTCATCATTTCACAATTTGAGAATCTAAATATTTGGGGGAAGAATTGTCAGTTCTTTTAATATTAAAAGAAATGTCTGTTTCACTTTTTGTTCTTAGAAAAATCTAACATAAATGTAAAAAAAACCCTTCTCTTTTTTATTATAAGACATAAAATAGCTGACCTGAATATATATGTCAGAACAGAATTATACATTTTTATCAGGTAAGAAGATAGGTAGTTAATTCTCCACTATATCAAGAAACAGATAATTTATTAATGAACTCCTCCTCGTTAATAAATTATGCTGCTTAGCTGTGTAACTGAACATTAAAATATATGAAATATATTAGGATCCCATAAATATTTAATCTTTCTTCCATCCCACACAGATTTTCTGTTTATTTATTTTTTTACATTGGAGAGACCCCATTCCAATGGTAGAGGGTAGAGAGGACCATCAGCAATGTGTAGAGCAGGGGTGTCTGATCACACTGGTAATTCTGGGAGTTGCAGTCCAGAAGTGTTAAAGTTGCCAAGTTGGACATCCCTGGTGCAGAGATTCTTATCTATTTTAGCTATCTGATTTCTGTTGATAACATAAAGGCACACAAAGGGCAGAGCTACCATTTACAAAGAAGGAGCTAATTGAGGCATTCAGATATACTAATGTAGAGATGTTGTAGCTAATTCCAGTATTTACAAATGTGAAAGGGGATATTAAAATAAAAGTTGAGGGGGGAAATGACCTTTAAACAAGGTTATTGTAGCATCTAAAATGTGGGGAAAGATGGTGGGTTTACATTTTTTACATCACTGTCATCTCATTTAGGATTATCCCATTAATATCACAGATCATGCTAGTAGTGAAGATAATACCTGTAGGACTTACTATTGAATAAATTTGCATAGGGTTGCAGTATATTCCACATTTAAATGCTTCTTTTCTTGTGTCTTTACATTAAGGTTATGGGTCCAGATAGCATATGCTTATAATTTGGAAATTTTCTTCCACTTACATTTTTCCTAATTTGACATAATTCAAGTGAAAACCCATTGTATCTTCCTCAGTTCTTTTGGTTTCCTTTTGTCTCCCTGTTTTATTTTATCATCTGTTTGAATATATGTGCATGTGTGTTTACAAATTATTCATCATTCTGTTTTGCTTAGTAAGAAATTCTGTGATAGACAAAAATTAGATGTCTTTATCTCTGCAGAAGACATGCAAATTGAGTTTTTATTATATACCTTGGGTCCCATTTTCATTAATATTTCATCAAAACTACAAGAGGAAGCATGGTATTTACCAGTTAAGGCTCCTTCAGTGAAGGTAGAAGACATGGCATTAATCATATGCCATCATTTTCTACTGATATGCATTTTATTAATTAAATTGTCTGAAAGGATTAAGAATTAGAGGATTTGTGAAATAATTAATAGTTTTACTTGTGTTTTTTTCAACAATCATTATTATTATTATTATTTAAAGATCGTTTTTACAGAAATAAAGGTTCAGATGGGATCCAACTTTATTGTAGTTATAGTTATATTGTAGTTTATTGTAGTTATAATATATATTTATTATATATTTTTTTCATCATTAAAATATACAGATTATGTGTAGACTTGAAGTCTAGGAATTACATCATACAGCGTAACATGAATCATGCAAGAAAAATATGTAGGAGAAACAATGATTGTAAGGCTGTCTCATACTATTAACTTTATAGGAGTTTACCTTTCGCTCCTATCTGAACAATTGGGTTTCTGATTGGAGCAACTGTTTACATCACCATGTAGTGCACTTCATAGAAATAATTTTTATGGAACTTAAAATATCCTGCCTGTTAAAACAATCCTTAAAATATCTAGCTTGACGACTTTCAGTTAAAGGTCAGCCCCCCTCACCTAGCAATTTTCAACTTATAGCAACCAAATCTTAACTTACACATTGTTGTACAGTAATAAGTGTTATATAAGTAAGTCTGATGTAGTGGTTAAGGCATTAGGCTAGAAACTGGGAGTCAATGGGTTCTAGTCTAGCTTTGGGCACAAAACCAATAGGTAATTTTGAGCCAGTCACTCACTCTCATCTCTGTGAAGGAGACAATAGCAAAACATTTCTGAAATCTTGCCAAGATAATTTCAGGAACTTGTCCAAGCAGTTTCCGAGAATCAGTTATAATGGAACAGAACATATACGGAACATAATGTTCTATACTTCTATTGTGGAATCAATTAAACAATACAGATAAAAGTCAATAATGTCAGTATCTCAGGGAACATATGTCTATTTTACTTTTGTGAAATTGTAATAAAACCTCCTTTATAGTTCATATTAAGAACCAGTCAAATGTATTTCTTCCATTGTAAGATTGGAGAGAAATTCTCTTTACCCCGTCTCAAAACCCCCCAATGAATTTTAGGGGGAAAACCCCTTGTTATTTGCTTCTTCCATATTTATTCTTTTTATTTAAACAATTTAAACAGCCATAGGTCTTGTCAGTTGTGGTTCTGGGTGGGGAACGTAAGATTGAAAAATAACAGAACAAAATAAAAACAAGGGGGGGAAGTAATGCCAAAAGAGTATAATGATCAACCTAATCAAATCCATATAAAAATGTTCACACTTAAAAATCATATTGACATGCTCTCAACCAGTCACTTGTCTATGTCAGAATACTCACTGAGAGATTGAGTTGTAAAGCAAGCATTAGTCTTTTTCCTTGCTAAAATCTGGGCCATTTTGATTGCCTTGAAATGGACGGATATGTTTCTATGTATATACAGTACATGGAAAGGTTCAAGAAGCTGTATTTTTTAATCTCCATCAAAATATGAAGAGGTGCATTTCACATTCAGTCTATGACCTCTTGGTTTGCTCAGGTTTTGCTCTTTATTTTTTTTTGTTGGATTCCTGTAAACCAGGTTTCCCTTTACATCTAGACTTTTCTTTTTTCATTTGATCCTGCATACTTATCCAAGTTTGTATCAGTATGGATATATTCATTAGACATTGGTAAATACATCCAGCTCTCAGCTCTACAAATGATATGATGTATGTATGCATATGTAACGATTGTATCTTCAAATTTATTTATTTATTTATTTATTTATTTATTTATTTATTTATTTATTTATTTATTTATTTATTCGATTTATATGCCGCCCCTCTCCGAAAGACTCGGGCTGGCTTACAACATCAAAAACAACAATAATAATTAAAATTAAAAATTCAGAAATTAAAATTAGAATTTAAAATTAAATTAAAATTGTAGGTACTTGACCATAAAACACAATAATTAGCACAGGATAGAGGCTTAAAAGTAATAAATTAAACTGTTAATATGCCTGGTTGAAGTGGACTATCTTTGCCTAGTTCTGAAATGTTAAGAATGTTGATCTTAGGTGAGCCTCATTGCAGAAAGCTTAGGGGGCAGCATTGTGGAGACTGCATTCATGTCTGTCTCTTTTCTGCTTGTGGGATCATGTTACTGGAAGAGTTTGGCACTTGGTATATCGTGGTGTCTGGAAGCTGTGGGGGCCTGAATGGTGTCTGGAAGCTGTGGGGGACAACAGGTTTTAGCTGAATGGAAAGACCGAATGGCTTTGGGTGCATTGAGCTTCAAGATCCAGGACTTTGACAAAGTCTCCCACCCCAGAGGGTTAGGCCCATCCCCCCACAGTAGCAGAGGAGGCATGCTGTGAGTCCCATTGGCCAGGAAATACTGGTGGTGGGGTCTAAGAGAAGAGCTTTCTCTGCCAGGGCACCCAATTTTGGAACATCTTGTCCCCCTCAAAGTGAGATCAGCTGCAACTCTCCTTACTTTCTACAAGATTTGGCTGGGAACATGGGACTTCACACTGAAAGTAGTTGTTGGACCAGTAGTAGATCCCATCTCACATCTGTGCAACCTCTGCTCTCTTCCTTCCCATCTTTGAATGATCTGGCTTTTTGGCCTTGTGGGGGGATGTTAAATATGAGAATGTGGCAAAAGAGAGCAGAGGGAAATTGCTCCAATTCTTTCCATAAAAATAACAATAAAATGGACTGAAATTGTATAGCCAACTTTTGGCTATTTTGCTGCCAGCGTTTAGCTCATATACTATTGTGTGCGATAGGGCTGATCCCGGTATAAAATGCTCACTTTCAAGAATTTTTTTAAAATGGAAAGTATGTATTAAAATACTGCTAGGTGCCAAAATAAGTAAACAAAGTATTTTAATAGCTACAGTCTGTTAATTCTGGCTTATATTGAGAAACATCGGTATATATGGAGTTGGGGTGGGGAAGTAAGGTCAGTCAAATATTATTTCCCCAGCCATAAAACATTTTTTGGGGACTATGGGACCCTCTTTCTCCCTGCAGTATATCTGGCAGGGTGTATTGCAGGGAGATAGAACTGCTGAACATGAATTGATGTGTCTTTAATGAATAGGACATAAAAGCTGTTGTGTCCCAGTTTTCAGCAAGTTCTATCTCTATCTCATCCACTTTAGGACCCCTCACAGGTTCTCAAAATAAGTTTTCTGAGAATGAACTATTAATGAAGAATTTAATATACGTAAACATTGTCATTCTGTAGTCTATCTAATGAACCTCCTGGGTAAAATACTGAATAAACTTGTTTGTTATCTAAAGAATCTATATAATTAAATATACAGCACATGGTGTCATGGAAAGTTAAGTTTTTATGTAGTATTAGGTTCCAGTTGATGAGTGAGAAGTTTCACATGCATCATTTCTTTTCTGGGATATACATATTGTAGAAAACGTACATCTGCCCTACTTATAGAGCATTTTATATCACAGTGGATGACGTAGTAGATGAAAGTGATGACAATGATGACATCGACACAGAATCTGAGGTTGAAAATGATAATGAAGATGACATAGATCAACATTTTAAGGTTAGTAATACTTTTGAAGAAATAGCATGCATTCTTAATTCTAAAAGTATTATTTTTACCCTTCAGAGAAGTTGCTTATTTGGACACTGGAAAACTGTGTTTTCCAAATACTGCATACATTAAATGTACTTTTATAGACTTACAGTTAAAAAAAAAGGAAGGAAATAGTGTTGAAACATACATTGATTTTTTAAAAAAACAAATACATTTGGGATTGCAGTGTTTCACAAAACTATACAATCCTACAAAATCTGCTTCTGTATCAGCATGTGTTGATTTCTTACTCCATTTTATCAAATTTGATAATTATTTTTAAAAAGCAAAGAATCTGCCTGAGTAGTCACATGAAAAGCCAGACTTTTATCTAGTTATGCTTTATCTCTGAAAGCAAGTGGATGACCCAAGTGGATTGCATAGCCCCAGAGTCACAGCATGCAGCCGGTTCCACTCAGTGGTGCAGAGCCACAGCCACTCCAACCCAGCAGTGTGACACAAAGTTGCAGCTGCCCCAGCTTAATAGCACAAAGATCCAGCCAGCCTAGCCCATCAGCGTGGCACAAAGCCCCAGCTGCAGCCATCTTCACTGTATTGCAAACTGAAGTCCCTGCCACCCTGTACTCCACCACCCCAGCTGACCTCCCATCTTCTTCCTCATACTGATGAAGTGTCCCCAGCCTGGTCTTTCGCAAGACAGCTGCTGGCCAAGTGAGGTCTTCTTCCTAAGGTCTTACAAGGAAACTGCTGTGTGCAACCTTGACAAGCAGATTTCTTGTGGCAAGCAATTGCCTCACCAAAGACCAGGCTGAATGTGCTTAGTTAGCAGTGTCCTTCCATATTAGAAATTGCCTCCCCTTATTAGAGAATACATAGTTACTTTATCTGTATGGATGCATCCTGAAGCTTCCGCAGGTCATTTACAAGTGTAACCCATATCACCTCAGTATATAATCTGGTTTGAACCCTATTGGAAGGGGGATAAAAATCCACTTCATTCAAGGCCCCTTTAAGCTGAGTGTCTAATGCTCTTTCAGCAATTTTTTCTAAAAAGGGAAGAATGAAGAGTGAACAAAAATTATCCATCACTATCAGGTTCAAGAACAGCCTCTTGAGAAAGGGTTATGCCACCACCTCCTTCATGGCAGATGCCACTATCCCTTCTCACAATGAGACATAATCACTACTTGGACTCAACTTCTTGGATGGCTGAGACTATTCCTCAAAGCAGCCCTGCAAGGGCTCCCCTGGTTCCTTGTTATGCAAATGGGACCTGTTCAGCCAACTGGTTATCTGCTGATGCGGTAAGAGTAGAGAAGTAAGCTCATTTCATTGCTCTTATCAGATCCATAATTACTATAAACTCTTGTCTCACATCTGACTATGTGCCCAAAAAAGACAGATTCTTTGGACACAAAACATAATCCTGGTGTACTCCACTACCAATCTGACCATAGAGTTGAGACGTTTGGGCAGGAATATTGCTACACTGCAGAGAGGAAATCCCAAAGGTGTATTTTAAGAGGCAACTGGACTTTCTTGTTTGTTTTTGGAGACATTTCATTTCTCATCCAAGAAGCTTCTTCAGCTGATGAGAAGCAAAATGTATCCAAAGAAAAACAAAGTCCAGTTGCTCCTTGAAAAAGCACCTTTGGGACAACCATGACCTGGATGACTGAGAATCTCCATAGACATGCAGAGAGGAAGGTAAGCAAGCAAGCAGTCCCAACTGATTCCTACAACTGAACCTCATAAAACAGGGTCTCACATCTGTTTATGCTGCATCAGCTCATGACATTGGTGCAACACCTGAAACCAGGGAGGGCCCATTTTTAGGAGGTGCACCTCTCCATTCTACATGTATTACCTGATCACAGCTTAAACGAGTGTTGCACTTTTTTTTTGGGGGGGGGGGGGCTATCTATGAAGCTGCCATTATTTTTTACCAGCTTGAGTGAACTAGCTGCAATCATTCTTAACTACATTGGTATTACAATATGTTTTCCCCCTTATTCCACTCCCTTAAATTTTATTATAGCCAAATACATATATATTCTGACATCAGAAGAATTTATCACCAATGGTGGAAAATCAAGTGAAATGAGATGATAGAAGCAGAATAGGGATCACTAATGGGGAAGAGCCAATTTTATGCTGGTAAGGTTTTTCTGCTGATTCAGATAGGGAAAATACACAGTGTGTTGTAACCAGTTTCCATCAGTCAATCAGAAGTTTTGATGTTTTTCCTCCGTAAACATAGAAGAACCTTATTTTCAAGAATTATTCAGTATTTTAGTCATTTTACCTAAAAACATAGTTTCCCCAAGCTTTTTAGTTATGGTTATGGACTTTTTTCTTTAGAATGATGACATTGAAACAGATATCAATAAACTGAAACCAAAGCAGGAATTGGGACGACCAGTGGAAGATTTGAGAATGTATGAACATTTTTTCCCAGAACTCTCAGAGGATTTTCAGGTAAGGATGCTGCTATTTTTAAATCTACCGTAAATTCCGGCGTATAAGACAACTTTTTAACCCATTAAAATCTTCAGATAAGTGGGGGGTCGTCTTATACG
>JANHFM010002023.1:85640-96955 GCA_032468115.1 Grayia smithii
GTCCCAGCTGATTGGGAGGAAATGGGGATTTTGCAGTAACCTTCCCCTGAAGTGGGGAGGGAATGGAGATTTTACAGAATCTTTCCCCTGCCATGCCCACCAAGCCATGCCACGCCACGCCTACCAAGTCAGACCCACAGAACCGGTAGTAACAAAAGTTTGAATCCCACCACTGAATGTAGGGCATAACCCATGGTTTTAGTCTGCTGATGCCATATTGAATGCTGATGTATTGTTCTTCTCAGTTGGTCTAATGAGCACCACTGAAAATGACAGCCACTTTACCTGTCAATAACAAATAAATAAATAAAGCTTCAAGGAATGTAACATGCCAGTGTTGATGCTTTTATATCTTGTGCTGATATTTATTGAGCTCCAGACTAGTGCTTGCCAGAGGGGAATTTCAGATCACCTCATGTTTTGCACAGCTCATTAAAAACCTCTGTCTATTTGGAAAGTTTTTTTTTTTCTTTGTAAGGAAATTACGCCAGAGTAAGTTTGCTTTTTGATGCCACACACTGAAGAAAAGCACAAACGCTTCATTAAGAAGATGCCTAGAGTGATGTACACAACCCTTCATTAGCTTTAATAGGAGATGATAATCCATGCAGATAAACATTTTGTGTACTAACACATGCAGCAATAAGTTCACACAGGGAAGGCGTTTTTGATCAGAGCATCACTTCTGAGCTCTGGAGAAACTGATACATATTTATAAGTTGACAGGTTTTGTGCTTTTGTTTTCTGAAGGATAAGAACCAACTGTCACTTAGCATCTTATCCTTGCTTTTGCTTACCAAGGTACAGAATGCATTCAGGTAAGCTGAAAGACAGACTGTGCAATGTTTGCTATAAAGAAGCTGGTAATGGCAGCATGATTCATACATGGTAGCAAAGGTTACACCCATGTGCACATTGGAAAAGAAATGAGTTGTGCACAATCAATGTGCAAGTATTTGTGACTGAGAATCATTTCTCTACCTAAAAGGTATGTAATCAGGAAAAAAAATCCCATGCTGGGCTGTGTAAATAAAATGCAATGGTCTCCTGCAGTTTGATTCATTATCTTGCTTTGGGCCAGCTAAGAGTTCCAGCCCATGAAATCATTTGTAAATGCTGGAAACATATTACTTTTGTAGCATTATCTTTTACCCTAAAAAGCTAGGAATACACATTAACCAGAGACGATGTGCAAAGATTTTTGTTATTTTCATAGATACAGGTACTGCAATATGGTCAAGGCATATTAATGAATGAAGCTGTACTTGGTTTTGCTTAATTATATAAACCCTGATCAGAAGTCTAATTCTAATTTATTGGATGAGGTAGGATTGAAACCTCAAGGGCTCATCTTTAAAGGAAACTGAGGGTGGGGGGGGAATGGTATTTAGGAAGACTGAAAAATGACCAGGTGCATTATGCATTTGAGGGAAGGAAAGAGATAGGGAAGATAAAAATCTACCCAAGGAAAATTCTTTGGGTTTTCTTTAAATAATAATAATAATAATAATAATAATAATAATAATAATAATAATAATAATAAAAAAAACATGACTGAGGTGCTAAATTAATTCATTGTCATTATGTAAAAAATACATATCCTTACCTGTATCCAAAAAGTCATGGGAACATAAAGTGGAAAAAGTTATAGAAAATAACTTATAGGTGAAGATCTTGTGGGATTTTCGAACACAGACGGATCATCATTTGGAACATAACATGACAGATATCATCGTTGTCAAAAACTGAAACATACAATTTATTGACATCGCAGAACCAGAACCATTGTAACCACTGCACCACCACGGATAAGTGCCTGCAGTTTTCTCAGTAACATTGTTAGAAGTTGTTTGCTCTTGTCTTCTTCCTAGAATTGGGAGACAGGGACTGCGCCAAAGTCACAAAGCTGGATTCGTGTCTACTCACATCTTTTCAGCTTTCCACAGTAGACTAAGAGGTTAACAGGGACCTTACAGGTCATCTAGTCCAGAGGTGGGTTTCAGCCAGTTCTGACCAGTTCTGGAGAACTGGTAGTGGAAATTTTGAGTAGTTTGGAGAACCGGTAAATACTACCTCTGACTGGCGCCACCCACATCTATTCTCTGCCTCCTGAGTCACAGCTGATTGGGAGGAAATGGAGATTTTGCAGTATCCTTCCCCTGGAGTGGGGTGGGAATAGAAATTTTACAGTATCCATCCCCTGCCACACCCACCAAGCCATGCCCACCAAGCCATGCCATGCCCACCAAACAACATCCACAAAACCGGTAGTAAAAAAATTTGAAACCCACCACTGATCTAGTCCAACCCCTTGCCCAAGCAGGAGACTCTACATCTGCCTCTACCTAAGATTGAACTCACAACCTCCTGATCGTGAGGCAAGAGCTCCACCTATAGGCCACAGCAGACTAAACAGGAAACATCACCAGATGAGCTAATTCTACCTTATTGTAAGGCTACATTAAAGAATATTGCAAAGTACAAATATCGCACTCTTTCCTTTATAACCCAGTAAGCTAGAGAAGATCCCATGTGAACTTCTTGCTCTGCTATTGTCTAGCTATGGACCACACACCCTCTTATCTGATTTGTTCCGTATCAGCATCTCTATGCCTCATCTCCAAAGGTCTTTCGCATATATTATTACTAAGTCCTGGGTTTGAGTCTGGTGGGCTTACAATAAAATAGAGTTAGCTCATCTGGTTGTGTAATTTCATGCTGGAAGTTTAATTTCAGGCTGTAATATAAGCATCTCCCTGATCAAGCAAGATAAATTTGTTTTCAACTAGTGAATCTTTCATAGATTCAAACTCTAAGCCAAGTTTCTTAAACTGAATTTTATTGTCAGCAGTTAATTAGTTTTTAAATATTTACAGCTGCTTGTTTTCACTCTTGATTTTTTAAAAAAGAAATATTTCCATGACAGAGAATATGGAATAGAGATAGATGAGAGAGAGGGATGAGGAAGAAAGAGCATGAGAGAGAGAGAGAGAGAGAGAGAGAGAACATGAGAAAGAGAGAGATGGATGGATAATAGATAAATACTTAGGAAAATGCACAACTTTTCACAGTTGAAAATAATTTGTAAAGGCTAATGATAGAATATTCCAATACTATAATATAATTTCATCTATTTTGTACCGTTTTGCTACGCCTATTTGAATAATATCAAATTGAATAATTGGTACACAATAATTGCTAAGGCACTGGGTAGGGAAGATACTTGTGCTCACCTTTTTATTTATTTATAAAAGTATTTATTTATTTTAAAATATTTATTAGCCTTGTCAGGAGAAAACATAAAAATTGTTAAGTAAGCCAACTGTAATGGTACTGCTGACACCCAACTTCTTTGTGTGATCTGATGCACCTACAAAGGAGTTTCAGTAATATGGTTCTGGCTACTCCTTGTCTAACCTGCTTTTTTCAGATGCTCCCGTAAATCCTACATTTATCATTCTTTTTTTTAAAGTATTTATTAAAAGTTTCATATCAAAAACCCATAAACATCAACACAAAATAATAAAAAGCAAAAGCGGTAAAGAAAGGAGGGGAAAAAAAGTGCAGTAAAAAAGAATAAAAACAAAGTTTTCCGATTTCCTTTGCAGAAAATGTAGTACAATTATGAAAGAATCTCTCATTCTATGATTACAGAAAAAGCTGTATCTTCTATCTAGTTGCATTTTCCCCCGTTTTATGCAAAACATCTATATGGAATTTACAGTCACCATAAATGTGTTGGGTTTTTTCCTCTAATCAAAGAGGTTAAATTAGCAATTTCCACAAGTTCCATCATCTTCACAACCATTCTTCCTTTCTGGGCAGTGTCCAGTCTTTCCACTTTTGAGCCTATTGTAGTCTTGCTACTGTTGTTATATATAAAAACAAAATTCCATTCCTTTTTTTCTAATTGCTTATCCACTAGTCTCCCTTCCCAAACAATTTGGATGGAATGTCTGCTGTGTCCTGGGAACACGGTAGAGAAAGCAGATCCATTTCAAAAGAGACACCTGAGCCAGAGGAAGGGGAAACTTATAGGAACTTCTCCTTAATTATCCAGGTGGGCATCTGGTGATTACTTTTAGCAGAGTTCCAAAGATTATGTATGTTATCCCAGAGGTGAAATCCAGCAGGTTCTGACAGGTTCTGGAGAACCGGGTAGCGGACATTTTGAGTAGTTTGGAGAACCGGCAAATACCACCTCTGGCTGACCCCAAAGTGGGGTGGGAATGGAGATTTTGCAGTATCCTTCCCCTGCCATGCCCACCAAGCCACACCATGCCCACCAAGCCACGCCCATAGAACCGGTAGTAAAAAAAATTGGATTTCACCCCTGCTCTAGGTCCCTTCCAACTCTGTTATTCTGATATTCATATTATTATTTTTCTATTATTTGTGAGCTAGCTATTGTGATGATATTTTTATATATAATTTTATTAAAGAGTTTTTACTTGATTAAAAGTAATGATAAAATATAAAAAATTAAATTAAGATAAAAGGTAAATTCATTTTGCATTCTTTCATCACAGGCAATATTCTAATAAATATTTCTTTCAGCAGAAATAAATTTAGTTATTCATTCATTCAATTGCTATAGCTGCCCAACTCAATCAACTGACTCTGAGCAGCTTACAATTCTAAAATTCTAAAACAATAAAACAATTACAAACAATAAAACAGTAAAAACATCCAGAAAATAAATACAAAGAGCAGCTGAGATAATTAAGTAACAGTAAAGCCAAGAAACAGGATGCTTAGCACAGATTGAGCCCCAGGCCTGGGTACATAGCCACGTTTTCGAAGTCTTATGAAAAGCTATCAGAGTTGGCACCATTCTAATCTGTGAGGGGAGAATATTCTATAAATCAGGGGTTGAAGTAGAAATCTAGTTCCCACTAGCTCTTGTTGCTCTTTAACCAGTGGTAGGTTGCTACCAGATTGGGTGAATCGGTAGCAACAGTGGGAGGCTCTACCCACCCGCCTGGACGTTTCTGCACATGTGCACACGCCCCCCTCAAGCAAACTGGTAGCAATGGGATTTGGAACCTGCCCCTGTCTTTGACTGATGGAATCTGAAATATGTTGGATCCAATTGGATATAGAGACTATTGGAAAAATGAAGATCCCCCAGGTAACCAGATCCCAAGTCATGTAGGTGTCACTTTAATGGTGACAATCGGCACCCTTAATAATACCCGGCAACACCACTGCAACACTAATGAAGCTCACACAATAATAATAGTGTTACATGTGCCATATAGCTGACACCATTTACCACCTGTGCAACTGCATTTTGCACCACTTGAAGTTTTTCAATGCTGTTCAAGTGCAGCCACAAGTAGAGCACATTACAGTAAGTGAGAGGTTACAAAGGTATGAGTAATAGTGAGCAAGGCCTCCTGGTCCAGAAAGGGGTGCAATTGATGCACCACCTAACATGTACAAAGGCTCTCCTAACCACAGTTGCTGCCTGTTCCTCAAGCAGGAGCTATGAGTCTAGGAGGACCCCCAGATTGTGCAGCATCTGGATAAACACCATTCAAAATGAGAGATGGAAGAGTCTTGTCTCCAGAAGGTCCAAATACCCACAGCAATTCAATTCTGCTTGGGTAGAATCGTAGCCCATTTCATCCTATCCATACCTGAACAGCCTCCAGACTGGTATAGGACATCCACAGCATCACTCAGGAGTAGATATATAAAGCTGGATGTCATGAGTCATGATATTTCACCCCAAACCAATGGAGTGAAATATCATCTACATGAGGCCCAGTGACCTCATGTAGATGTTAAATAGGAGAGGATAGAGAACAAAGCCCCAGGTCTTCTGCAAAATAGGGGTCAAGGGATGGACCTCTCCTCCCTCATCAACATCAAGTAGAACTGAAAGCGGAGGAAAGAGGATAACCAGAATACCAAAGTGCTGCTCACCCACATATCTCAAAGCCCTCACAGAAGGATACCATGATCAATGCTATTGAATGTCACTAAGAGGTCAAGAAGAGACAGGATGTATGTACTTTCTCCATTCCAATCCCACCAGAGTCAACCATGAGTGTGATCAACGCTCAGTCCGAAACCTGGCCTGAACCCTGACTGAAAGTAATTTAGGTAAATCCAGGGTTCTCTGTGGTTGCCATGCAACCATTCTGTCCACCACCTTCACTAAAGAGGGAAGATTGTCAAATGGATGAAAACTGCCCAGCTTGATTGGATTGAGTGATGGTCCTTTGAGGAGGAAGTCACCACCACCTCTTTAAGAGCTGGAGGAACTATTCCCTCTTTCAAGGAGGAGTTAATTATCACCCAGACCCATGTCTCCTCATGCACAGCCTTAATAAGTCAGGAGGAGCATAGATCTAACACACAAGTGACTGAATTAGCAGCTCAGAGGGCCCTGCCTACTTCTTCAGGTTCCAAAGGCTTCTGTTGATGTCCACATCCAGATTTTAATTCATTTCCCTGGTTGCTATTTCCAGCTTATTTTCTAGGATCTTTTTTCTCTCAGTTTGTTTAACTTCTTCAATTATTTGTATTGCAGATTCTTCTAATCTTTTATTCATTTTGTCTTCTATATTTGCAAATCTTTCAGCCAGTAAAGTTGTTACTGATTTTATATTCTTTCTCCATTTTTCAACATTATTTGTAACATCCCTGGTGTAATGCAGTTTAATGATCCTTTTTTCACTTTTCTCACTACTTCTCTGATAATAGCCATCTCTCTCTCTCTCTCTATCTCTCTCCCCTTCCCTCCCTCCCTCCCTCTTATTGAATTTGTTCAACAAGGGAAAATAACTGCCAAAGGAGAGTTCTTGTTTTTTTTCTTTTCCCTTTCTCCATCTTCTTAATTTATTAATCCTATTTGACAGGTTCTTCAGTCTTTACTCTTTAACAACAGTTCCTTGATTTTTTTTGTTTATAAAAATCCCCCAATCATTTCATTTGGAAGACCTGGGCATTATATTTAATGTTATACTATACTTAATTTAAAATGATCAATGATGTTGTCTTAAACATATTATACTTAATATTTAAGTATAATATGTTTAAGACAACACCATTAATCATTTTAAATTTTCATAGTCCAGTTCTTCCAATTCCAAGCTTTTTGTTGTAGATTATTTTTTAATCCTTGTATGTATGTCTTTTGCTTTATTCACATTCTGTATTATAGGAACACTTACCAGGAGGTGTAATTTCTCAGTGCTCCAAAGATCTCTGTAGCTTTTTTATAGTTATAATACAAATACATTTTAGAAAGTGGAATTAGACCAGTTCCAGTCTAATCTGTTGAGGCTGGAATATGATCCTTCTTTCTTGACTTCTGGAACTCTTTTTTGAGTCATCTGCAGGGTTTCTGCAAGCTTCCTTACAGGAAATTGTCTTCCAAAGTGCATATGGACACACTCTTTTGCTTCTCCTTATCCAGAGAAGGTATGCTCACTACCTGGTAATGTTCTCCACTTCAGCAATGTGTTGGCTCTTTGAGGATACATCAAGTCTTCACCTGGAAAATGTATGATGAAAATGGTCTTGAAGGTGATACAGATGTGAAATTAAGGGGAAAAAAAAGCTGCTGATGTAATTTGAACAGGTCACACAGACCTTCTGAGTCACTATTCTTTTCAACTCTTTTTATTTTACACGCTGCTTACTTTATTTTTTTTTGAGACTAGTGTGGAAAATTTCTGTTCTTCTCAATGTTTTATTTCTAAATTTAGTTTTATGGTTGTAATAAAACTTCAAATCTCAATTTAGATTTTTCAGTCATGAAGCAGACTGATGCAGTTGTGTCCAAACTCACATTCTGATTCATATCCTAAATCAGTTGTCAGATTGTATTTCAGATATTTTGGGCACTTATTTACATAATAATAGATAATGTATGTGTTTGTGTGTGTGAGGGTGTGTTAATTATAGAGCAGTGATAGATACTCAGTCCAATATTACTGAAAGCTAAATCTATTACCTTTATTAGGATATTAGACTTATATTCCCTTGTCTCTTCCTTCACTTCATCAGATGTGATGTCCAGTGGTGACATGCATCATCACAATCAATTCACTAAAATCCAGACCAAAGTATCCTTGCAATTGTTTCCATCCTGAATCATGTCCATTTAATTTGCTGGTGATGGAAAGTTGTTTGAATAAGAGACTGTGGGCTCAGAATTAATTACACCTTAGAAGACTGTTAAAAGTGTGTTTAGCAAAAGCATAGAGAACTTGACCAGAAGAGAACTAATTTGAATCCTGTTGTAATGGACAATGACATCTGAAATAAGAACCTCATATGAAGACTTTGATTAGTAGAAACAAGTAGCACCATTTTTGGAAAAAGAGAGGAACAAATCTCATCTTTTACTGTTCATGACACTTCCACATATGCTACATAAATTTTAACCTCATGGCTAAATCCAGGATGATTTTATTTATTAGATTAAGTATACCCAACCTTTTGTTTCTTCAATTCCATATAGGGAAGGTTTATTCATCAGTTTTATGCGCTTGGAAAAGAGGTTGTATTTTGTTTTATGATATTTGTTTCCCAATTCCCAATAAATATCTTCAGAATACTATATGTTCTTCAGTACTCAAACCATTTAGTTTCCTCCTCCTATGTTACTAGTTGTTTTCTTTTTAAAAATTGCCCCTTCTAATATTCTAAATAGGTTTATCTGCTGTAAGTCATGCATCACTTTTGTAAAACTTTACAGATTGCTCTATGCCAAAAAATGTGGTATGGAAGTAACTGATATTTATAAAGACCAGAAGAGAAGATGTTTTGCTAACACTGTATGTCAGAAAAGTTTCTTACAGAATTCTCTAAGTGGTTGCTGATTATGCTAATTGAATAATCTAGAATTTCAATTTTAAGAAACGTGAAAACTGGAAACACCTGTCCTATATATATATACTCTATATATCATTATATATACTCTATATCCTTATAGAGTAATACAGAGTCTATAATACATTATAGAGTAATACAGAGTAACACAGAGAGATAGTATGTGTTTGTGTGTGTGTGGGGAGTGTATATAAACTGTGACAATTGTGAAAATTGCTGAGAAAATATGAAGCTGACTCATTTCAACATATTTTGATAATACATTGTTCCCTCGTCATGTACTTTTATTTTCCTCTTCTTGGCACTAAAACAGTCAAAATAGTATTCGCAAAACATTTCAGAGTATTTTTTACAGCAGTGGGAACATTGCTAATTTTGTAATGAGCCAACCCATGATAATTGTAAAACAAAACAACAACAAAAAATGGATCAATGTTTTTAAGCACAGAACTGTGCTTTTTAAAACTGAAAACTCAGAGAATATAATCCTAAAATTATATTAGAAGTGCTAGCCTTTGGAGATCAAAGTAAACTATAATATTTTTAGTTCTTTGAGTAGCAATTATTCATTAAAGTGCTACACACTAATTGCTATCGTAAGTGCACAGAAAGCAAATACAGTAATTTAAGTCATACAGTGACTATAAATCAGTAATGCAGATGTGAAACAAGAACCCCCTTAGTTAACATGGGATTTTTAAAATCAATGTTTTATTCCTCAAATAAACTAAGCTCTTCAAATGATCCCAATTCAAACATGTTCTGGCTGTAGAAAATTTGAAGAATTTGTAGAAGATGAGGTTTAAGTAATTTCTGGTGACAGCTACTGGGATGCACTTTTTATTGGCTTACTCACTTTCCCAAAAGATGTCATTAGAGAAGGCAAGTGCTAAAAAAAAAAAAGTTAGGAAAAACAAGGATCCATTAAACTCTCTTCCAGATCATGAATCACCCAAGCAGTGCTGGCACTGAATTAATTAAATCTAAAGGTATCCCTAACTAAAGTCACCATGAATCTAATGATTTTTTTTATTAAAAAGAATATGCCATGACATTATTATTTATAGGTGTAATGGATTGCAGGAATGACCTTGGGAAACAGGAGAAAGATTTGCAGTCCAGACAATTGTTTCATAAACAAAATTTGAGTCTGAAAAAAAACATATCAGAAGGGACCCTCCCTAGTTTTCAGAAGAGTAAGAGTAAGGGGGTAAGGTGCAGTGGTGGGCTGCTCCTAGTTCAGTCCAGTTCTATAGAACCAGTAGTAAAATCAGCGGGAGGCTCCCCACACCCGCCCTGATGTCATCGTGGGCGATCTGTGCATGCCCAGAAGCGTCAGCCCATGTGCAGAAGCATCACGTGTGTGAAGCAAGCACGTATGCGCGCTCCCATTGCGAACTGTTAGTAAAGGTAAGTAGAACCCACCCCTGATAAGGTCCTGTTAATGTAAACTTTCAGTAAAGGTAGAGCTAGTACTTTTGACTAAGCTTCTTGTGTCTTTAATTGGCCAACAATAAGCTCCCTGATCCACCATTTGGCTTAAACTCTTACATGAAAAGATTAAAATCGCTTGAGATCACTGTGGTTTTGTATGAGATCATACAATGGTGTTTCACAAGAAATCCCCAGAATACCTATTTTGGAAATAGGCAGATCAAATTATCTATATGAAAATATTAATTTCATATTAATTTCTCCATGGGAAATGATGTAGCCTTGAAGGTGGCTTAGACTGGCATCTTGTAGGTTCTAGGTACAGTTGCAGAACCATGGATCTTTAGGAACAACTTTACAAGTTCTGCGGCTCAGCTGAAACTTTTGACAACTTTCCTATTCCAAATGATACCTGAAAACTTTAAAAGGCCTGAACTGAACTGGCCTGAACTGTTAAGTCAGCTTCTTCTATGTACATTGACTTTGATGGGTGAATATTATAGTTTTTTTTCTTTTTTCAGATTAGTTGAAAGAAGAAAGCATTTGATATACTTCAGAGGGTTGGTGGGATTTGTTTGTTTGTTTTGTTATCATATGGAAACGATAATGACTCTTTGCACTGTGAGTCTGGATCTGGCTTATCATCTAATTGATTTGCACTGTGCAAATTTCTTGATCCTGTAATGGAATGTGGACCTGGAATAGCAGTGGAGGGAAGTCTTGGCAGCACAGAGTTTTCCGAAGGAGAAGACAAAAGCATTCCAGAGAGAAGCTAACATTAAGATACTTCAGTCCTGAGCTGGATGGGAGATGAAGCCACCCTCTAGAACAGAGGTCTTCAGACTTGGCCGCTTTAAGACTTGTGGATTTCAACTCCTAGAATTCTCCAGCCAACATAGCTGGCTGGAGAATTCTGGGAATTGAAGTCCACAAGTCTTAAAGCGGCCAAGTTTGAAAACCTCTGCTCTAGAATCTCTCAGGATATATCTAGTATAGAGGTGTCAAACTCGCAGCCCAGATGCGTCATGCAC
>JANHFM010002023.1:141072-155989 GCA_032468115.1 Grayia smithii
ACAAATCCAATGGGATGTGCATGTGCGAAGAACATGGGGGTGACAGCAGCAGATTTTTCCTTGACCTCTGGTACTTTTCGGGGGCTTGCGACCAGGCTTCTTTGCCAGCCACTTTCCAGCAATGGCGGCTGGCTGGGGGCTGTCGAAAACTCCAGTCAGCTTGTCTTCCAGAAGCTGCTGTGGAAGGTAAGCAACCCGAACAAAGAGGCAGTGGTAGGAGAGGAAGCGGGGCTAGGGCCGGGGCCGCTAAAGGAGAGGAAATGGGGGTGACTGGTGAAGGGAGGATGGGGATAGATAGGTAGAAATTCCCAAAATTTTCCTATCTTTTCCTGTGGGCTAGGTGGGAGGTCATGTGACTGCATGGGCGTGAGTGTGAGTGACATCAACTTGGCCATGCCCACTCACCAAACCAGTAGCGATTTTTTTTAAACCCACCACTGATGTAGAGTATATCCACCCAGCCACCCCCCAAAATCCTTGCTGTATCCAGGAATTAAGTAACAGAAAAGGCAAGAATATACCTGTGACCTCCCTTAAGAAAAACATTATGAAATATAAAGATTAACCTAAGACAGTACATTTTGCAGAAGCAAATAACATGGCATAATTACTATCTTAGTTTAAGAAGACCATAAAACATCAGATTCAAACAGGAATTTAGACGAAGAGGGAAAGTAATAAAAACTCTTTCACCTTAATGTGAAATCAATGAAACATTTTTAACAATGTGCAATTATATATACATCAAAATTTTGCTTTCATCTTTCATCCAGGTATTCAATAGATCGAAATACAGACTTAGAAAGATATTTCAATATTGATGCCAACACTGGGGTTATTACTACAGCAAAGACATTGGACAGAGAGACAAATGCTGTTCATAATATTACAGTTTTAGCAATGGAAAGCCGTAAGTTGCCATTTTTTTAAAAAAAATGGAAGTTTTATAAAGTGTTGATTTGCATTGTATTAATTAAGCAAGTTTGAATCAAATCTTTTTTTTCTAAAACCCAGGTCAATAGATGTTTCTAGTTATAAACTGTGAAATACATAGAGTTAATATTTATTCTATTCCATGATAATTCTATGTATGTTAAAGGACTTCTATGTATCATAAGATAAAATGTGTATCTGTTGTAGAAACAGCTCTACTATATTGTTTTATTGTTTTATGCAAACTGCAGTAATCACTTTTATGGATTCAGAGACAAGAAGTAGATTGGTTAATAAATGGCATTAAAAGGACATTGCAGAATTGATTGATCATGTAAATCTTTGAAACCCTAGAATTATATTTGACTTATATTATGGATAACAGAGGTTCATTAGTCATCTTTGTTACTGCAAATTGGAATTTACTGTGTGTAACTACTATGTCAATACATCTACATCACCTACATCTTGGTTAAAGAGAATAGCTTCATTAGATTCTGCTGGTGATGGCTGAAACTATCAAATGCAACAAGCTTCATCATCCAGGTTTATTCCTTTGCTTTTATCTAAAATAGTAAATAAGAGGTAGTGGAAATAAAAGTAGAAGATATCTAATGAGTCATTGATTTGTTGTGATATTGCAATTACTGCATTTTGTTGTCATTGCCATTTTTTTTTCCATTGACAATTTCATTTTGTTAATGCAGTTATACAGAATATATTAGATATCTGCAGAATTGGTTTATGATAAAGAATAATAATTCCTTTTTGTTCTTTATATCAGAAAACCCTTCACAAATTGGGAGGGGATATGTGGCCATCACTATCCTGGATATTAATGACAATGCACCTGAGTTTGCTATGGATTATGAAACAACAGTCTGTGAAAATTCAGAACCTGGCCAGGTGTGGATTTATATTCAAAACAACTTGATGATATTTTCTGCAAAACAGTGATTTGATTTACAGCAGTGCCTCTTTTAAGTTAAAACATAATCAATTCATTGCAGTAAAACTGACATGTTGATTTGAAGCTAAAATAAGCATTAATTAGGTATGAAACCTTTATCATCCAAGATCCCACTACAGAACTGCACAGGTGAATCTACACTATATACAGCTTTGAACATCTTCTAGACTTCTGAACTGATGAAAATAACGCATTTCCATTCTTTCAGACATCTCCCGATAGGAATACAACATCTCTGGTTTCTGTTTTATACAATGTTTCTGGTTCATACAACACTTCCTAGGAAGTTGAAGGACAGATCAAAATTGCTAGACCACCCTTTCTCAACAAGTGCCTTGAAGAACATTAGGATCCTATGATAAGCTGCTAGGAAATCTACAGGGTTTTTTGGGAGGAGTAGGGACCTTAATTATCTTTAAAGTTTATGAAAAGCCAATGCAGTCCTAGGTTTATTAACAGAGGGATAGAATCAAGATCACATGAAGTGCTAATACCATTGTATAATGCCTTGGTAAGACCACACTCAGAATACTGCATCTAGTTGTGTTCACCACAGTATAAAAAAGATGGTGAGACTGTAGAAAAAGTGCAGAGAAGAGCAACAAAGATGATTAGGAGATTGGACTCTAAAACATATAAGATCAGTTGCTTGAACTGGATATGTCTAGTTTAATGAAAAGGAGGACTAGGGGTGACATGATAGCAGTGTTCTAAGGCATTGCTATAAAGAGAGAAGGTCAACCTATTCTCCAAAGCACCCAAAGGCATGTCAAAAAGCAACAGATGGAAACTAATCAAGGAGACAAACAACTTAGAACTAAAAATAAATTTCTTGACAGTTAGAACAATTTATCTGTGGAGCAACTTGCCTCCAGAAGTTGTGAATATTCAAATACTGGAAATTTTTTAAGAAGAGATTGGACAACTATTTGTCTGAAATGGTGTAGGGTTTTCTGCCTGAGCAGGGGTTGGATTAGAACACCTCCAAGGTCCTTTCCAACTCTGTTATTCTGTTATTGCTGTGAGTTGTTTTTATGAGATGGGCAGCCATATAAGTTTTCTTTTCTTTACTTTATTGTCATTGCACCTTGTACAACAAAATTAAATGTCATCTTCAGTGTACATTATACATAAAAAATAAAACAAAAACACACATCTTTCACATTCAATACAATTGAATTGAAAACCCCTGATATTCCATTAATATTGCCCTATACAGTAGAATTCAGCTTAGTTACTACTGTGGGATAGAAGCTGTTTTTCAGCCTATTTGTCTCTGTCTTTATTGTCCTGTACCATCTGCCAGATGGTAATAGTTCAAAAAAAGGGTGCCCAGGATGAGATGGATTTTTAAGAAAGTTTTGAACTTTCTTAAGGCAGCAGGAGCTATAGAGCTCTTCCAAAGAGGGGAAAGGGCAACCAATGAGCCACATGTTGTTTTGCTGTGGTAAACCTATAAAATATGGATTGTGTAGACTAAAGGTGAATTGTATTGTGAATATATGTAATTTTTAGGAGGACTTCCCTGAGACTTGAAAACTATTTGAGGGGATCTTCCCGGATCATAAAGGTTAAGAAAGGCTGCTCTAGAGCAGTGTTTCTCAGCTTCAGATGCATGGACTCTAACTCTGGGAAATCCCTGGCCAGGATGAGTGATGTACTAGAGTGGTGTCCTAGAGCAGGGGTCCCCAAACTTGGCTGTTTTAAGACTTATGGACTTCAAGTCCTAGAATTATCCAGCCAGCTGGCTGGAGAATTCTGGGAATTGAAGTCCACAAGTCTTAAAGCTGCCAAGTTTGAAGACCTCTGTCCTAGAGAGTCCATTTCAAGAAAGGATGACTAAGAGGAAGATATAGGTAGAGTCAGGACAAATAGCAACATTTACATTTATTATTACATTTTGTGCTAAGCACATGGGGCTACAAGCATACTCCACAATTTTTGATGCACAACTCGTCTCCACATCCTTCCATTTAAGGTTTATGTTTTTCAGGTTTTGACTGATCTTTAAGTGAACTAAATTAATTACTGCTATTATTATTATTTATAATATATTTATAGTTTCTTTTATTACTTAAAATACACTTTGCATGGACTTTTTGGAGGTGCACTGGGGTTCCACCAAGGATTTTAAGGACTATACATGAGTCTCAAGGTGTTCTCCTGTCATGTGGAAAAGCAGGTCTGCAACATACATTTGAATCCACTCTGTTATTACCTCTTGGGAAAATAAGTAAGTGTCAGGATAACAGAGTTCAAACATTTGAGTTTGTGCTAAGTCCTTTAGGCAAAAACTCAAGCTTTCAGTTTGATGGAACATTTGCAGCTTCTTTAGAAAAGATTTCTTTGGCCGACAGTATTTTTTCTCTCTTAAAATTCATTAAAATCACTGAACCCATCAAAGCTATCATTTCCCCTATTTGTTTCTTTTAAAAGCAATGATTTAATCTACTCTCTGGGGCTTTGAAATGGTAACATTGCCCAAAACAATGTGAATTTCATTTGGAAGTATTTTCAGGAAAATATTCCCCCCTCAAAAGCATTAAACAGGCCCAGATTCCACATTAGAATAGCAACATTAAAATGTGTGATATAGTATGAATTGAAATGGCCTGTAATTTCTGTTCAATTCACCTGAAGTTAAATTTATAAATTAACAATATTTTTTCCCTCAACACCCAGAATGATAGAAGAGGAAGTAAACAATAGTTTACTTTTTTTATCATTTTCATTGCCCCAAGAATTATATGTACATGGAAATTGCCTCTTTCTAGAAACCCTTTCAAAACATTTTTTTTTTTTGTTCTAAAAAACCTGCTGTAAAAGATCCACGACTTGGAGCCAATTTCAAGAAATAAATTCTGCCTGAGGAAGTAAAATTTATTCTAGTTATATATTATATTTTAGCGAGTGATTACTTGAATACTGTCTCTCTTTTCTATCATGTTATTTTTCGGCAAGAAGAGCTGCTCAGAAAAAACTTCAATATACAGTCTGAAAAGTACTTTTACTAAACAGGTTTCAGGTCATATTAATATTTAAACTTTCTCTATGAGTAATTATGTATTCTTAATACAAAATAATTACATTGCAATGAAAACAAACTAAAACCTGATATGAAGATGACATTTTTCCTCTTCAGATCATTCAAAGAATCAGTGCCATTGACAGAGATGATCCACCTAATGGTCATCAGTTTTCCTTCAGTTTGGCAGGAGATGCAACAAACAACCACAACTTCACATTACAAGATAACAAAGGTAAGTTATCAATCACAGTTCTATCCTAAGGACTTTTTAGAACAAACATGCTACCATTCTAATTTCTTCAGACAAGCAACACTGACTGTCACCTAGAGTGAATTCTTTGTCAGGAAAAACATTAATTAAAAGCAATCAGACCACATAGTAATTTCTTATCTATAGATCATCTGTCAAGGAAAAAAAGGTGTTAGTTAAATTGTTTCAGTCTATGAACCAAACAGATGGGCTTCAAATCCTTTGTTAAACTAATTATTTTCACTTTTTTCTTATTTTTTTTTCTAAATAAAATTATACTTGAGGAGCATTAACATTACTGGACTTCAGATTTAGATGTAGATTTTTTTTTAATCCTGCAAATAATTCAAGACAGCAAACATACCTAATACCCCTTCCTCCTCTTATTTCTCCCACAACAATACCCCCTATGAGTTAAATCACGCTGAGAGAGATTGACTAACCCAAAGTCACCCAGCTGGCTTCCGTGCCTATGGCAGGACTAGAACCCACGGTGTCCTAGTTTCTAGCCAGGCACCTTAATCACTAACCAAATTGCTTTCATTTATAGACTCCAGAAATACAGAAATAAACATTTAAAAACTTGTGACAAAATGATTTCCCACACATCACTTGCAATATATATGTCACATTGATCATAAATTGGAGGCAAGAGCTAAAATCCCCACGTTTCTGGCTGTTAATGTCTATTTCAGTCACCTGAAAATAATCCTGTATTCCTGATGGGTACCGATTAGTATTGTTTTGCAAAGTTTTAATATTGTTTTATGAAGAAAAATCCTAGAGGAAACATTTTGTCTCAGCCATGAGGCAGCTATCAGTAACGGAACGTGATTAATTCATTCTCCAGAAACATATTGGTTCTTGGCCTGTAAATGATGTACGGAAGGAGAAAAATCCTTGTGGTTTACAATTGATTCCAGGGTTATTGACTTTCCAGGTTTGGGAGACCAGGGCTTACCACCCTATCAAAGAATGCAGGCGTTCTTTTCCCCTTTTGCTTATACTGTATATATTTCTTGCTCTATTGTACTATGTTACTGCCCTGGCCTTTTGATCCCTCTCATTGAACTTTCCCTGTCAATTCTTCCACTGATATTAGGTATTCCATGTCAGTTATACTTCTATTTTGAGACTTCAGACAACTAGAGTTGTACTTCAAACTAGACAACCTGTTCATTTTCTGCCTTAAAGATGGACATGTTTTGGGTGATGAGGGGCCACACTCAACATTTTTTGAAAAGAACTTTTTTAAGGGTCAGCTATGGCTTTTGGATATATCCCCATCCTTCCCTTAAAATAGAAGGAAAACATCACCAATTTTAGGCAATGCTTTGGATCTGGTTGTAGGATTATGTTCAGTCCAGCACTAAAATATTCTGCTCAACACATTGACCATATAAGAGCAAGGATGTATATATTCCATATGTGCTGTTTATTTGTTGGTAGAAGACTGTATTTATTTTTAGAAAATATCCTAACGTGTAGTTTTACAATCCATCACCTGAGGATTATAGTTTAAAAATAAATACTTACTATAATTGAATATCTAATACAAAGTCTTCCAGAAATAAGACATATTTTAGTTTGAAAAAGTTCAAATTTTAAAAAATCCATTATCTATCTGTTATTAAATTCATTACTTATTTTTGTATCTAAACTGAAATCTTTGCTATGACCTCATTTGAAGAGCTTAGATATGTTCCATTATCAAAATTAATTGTTCTTGTATCTGCTTAGCTCTGATCCTGAAGATTGAAAATCAGTTCAGTGTAATATTTCTTTGATTTATATATCATTTTAAGGAGTAGTTTTCAAATATAAATCAGGTGCCATTTTATTATTAGATTCCAAATGCAGTTCTTTAAATAGATAGCAATGTAATTTTTGTGTGAAGGACAAATGAATATTCAAAATTTGCATTTCTAATTCATTTGCACTCATTTTAATTTTTGAGATATATTTTCACATTAATGAATCATCTTCTGACTACATAGATTGATTTCTTAAATTTTAATTTGAACATACATAGATTTGTGACAACAATGTATTTTGTCGAACTTATTAAATATTGATTACGTACTGATATGCATATTTCACATTTCAAATATAAACCATGAATAACAAGTATGGTTTTACATAGTGTTTTATTGGCAATGACCAAGACCTTGAACTGAATCTTTGAAACAAACCATATCACCAGGGTTTTCACAATATCATTAAGCACAAGGATGGCTGTATTTGGTACTAGCTAAAGTTTCTTTGTGGTTTTCAAGGGCTGCCCCATGTTGAGTAAATTGCAGTAGTACAAATGCAAGTAGCATTTGTGACCATCTTTAGTCTGTACTTTTCTAGATAAGACCACAACTACTTAGTAGAAGGTCTCCTGGGCATAGTGTCCACAGCTTCTCCAGCCTAAACCTGGAGTCCAGGAGGATCCTTTGGACTGTAAGCCTGCACTTTCAGGGGAGTGGAACTTCAAGAACAGCCAGAATAGCTTCTGAACCAACAGTCACTCTGTCTTGCTTTGGTTGAATCTGACCCTGTATAAATATGATTCATCAGCATATCATCAACATATTGATGATACCTCAGTCTATCCCAACAGATCATCTCATCCATTTAGATGAGGAAGAGAAATGAGCCCTGGGAACCTCATATTGACCTTCCCTGGGATTAACTCAGGAGTGAAATCTAGCAGGTTCTGGAGAACCAGTAGTGGAAATTTTGAGTAGTTCAGAGAACTGGCAAATACCATCTCTGGCTGGCTCCAGAGTGGGGTGGGAATGGAGATTTTTCAGTATCCTTCCCCTGCCACACTCACCAAGCCACACCATGCCCACCAAGCCACACCATGCCCACCAAGCCACGCCCACAGAACTGGTAGTAAAAAAAGTTGGATTTCACCACTAGATTAACCTTTCTCCTTCCTGCAACAATTTACAGACTTGCCTGCTCAGGAAATAAGTGGAACCATGGCCAAGAGTCCCTCCCAATCCTAAATCTCACTAACAACCAGAAATATGCTGTGATTCATATAACTGAAAGTTGAAAAATGTCTAGCAGGGCAATAATGGTTGCTTTTCCACCATACATGGCCAATTACAGGACAACAGGGGGGCAACTTGGGGAGTTTCTGACTCCTTCCTGGCTTGCATTCCTACTGCATATCACATAATCCCTGTCTTCCAGAATCTTTGTATTTTATGTCCTACCACTTTGCCCTAACCTAACTGAGAAGGAACTTTGGATATAGGACAATAGTCCACACTGTGTATCTAAACCAGATTTCTTGAAGAGGCAAACTTTTCAACACTACTGGAACTTCCCTTAAAAACAAGGTGCTGACTACTGTCCAAAATCCAGTCTGGATTTTCTTCCTTTTTACCTGCCCACAATATGAAAAAAACAAGGTGTACTTATAAATAGATTTTTTTAATAAAGTATTTAAGGTTTTGGTTGGTTGGTTGGTTGGTTGGTTGATTGGTGTTTTGTGCCTGTGCATACTTTAATAACACTACCTTATGCCAGCAGGCAAAATCAAGTGTTTTTCACCTGATTATTCTAAAGAGGGAATAAGAGTTTATTTTTAGTCCAAGTCACATAAGGGTATGATTACAGTAAATGTGTCTTGTTTTTGATTATTTTTTTCCATGGGTGGGGAGATGTTAAGAAGAAAGCCAAAATTACTTTGATCTTATGTTATGACTTGATTACAATTGTAAGGTCTAAGAGCAGTCAGAAAAAAACTTTGGGATCAACTAATTTGAAAGATGTATATAAAACCATTTTTTCAGGCTCAGTTGTCTTTGCATAGTATTTCTGCATGCAAGCTGTCTAAGCAAAGACTCAGGAGTATTATTTAAATTAATAGCAACCCATTTTGGAGATCATTTGAGAAGGCAATCGTTTCCCTTTTTATTATTATTTTTACAGAGAAGGGATCAATTGGGGATAATCGCTAGAGAACAACAGGGAGGTGATTGAGGCTACTACTATTATTATTTCATTGCCAATTTAACATTGCAGTTGTGATTACTACTTAGTCCTTTTACTATGAACAGTTTACACTTACTCTTGCTTCTTACACTACCGGGTATATTCTCCCATATTAAACAAATATAACATTCCTGCCAAAACTGTTAAGGGAGATCTCTGCCACCAAACCCCCAGAATAGCAGGGACAACAGTAGCACTGCTGAAGTTAAGAAAAAAGGAAGCTATTATGTACTGCTTTGTTAACCACAGGCAACTTACCAACAATAGGCAATGCTTTTCTTATCAATGGGCAACTTGCCCTTCAAAATCAGGTTTCATCAGTGAAAGAATCTGGTTTCCACAGTAAACAAAAGCTGTCTGGTTCTTTTTAATTTTAATGGTGCCAAAGGCTGGCAGCTTTGTTAAAACTCCTTTTACTTTGGCTAGGTTTGTTGGTACTAGGTGCTTCTGGGCCTCCTGCCTGAAAGTCAGTTTTTAAAATTAGCTCCATGTAAGAGCTCTAACTTCAGTCTCTTGGATCTAGCACCTAAGTCAGTGGTTCTCAACCTTCCTAATGCCACGACCCTTCAACACAGTTCCTCATGTTGTGGTGACCCCCCACTGGATGCCTTATTCCAAAGTGGCACAGTCTTTGTTAGTTCCCCCCTCCTGTTCCTCTCAGCACACACAGATGTTGGTCGTGGCTCCCTTTTCTCGATGCTGCTGCCCCCTGGTCTGTCTCCATGGCAGGGAGCGAGGCGAGGAAAAAGGGTCGTGGACTTGGCTGCTACCTGAGGAGTCCCCGCTGCTGCTTCTGCTGCCGCTTCCATGGTGCCTTCACCTCCTCCTCCTGCCACCTCCTCCTCTTCAGTTCGCTTTCAATTGTGTCGTGTCAGCCCGCGGCCTCTTATATTGAGCCTCTATTGATAGAATAGGTGTCTTGGTTCCTAAGACCATCGGAAATATGTGTTTTCCGATGGTCTTAGGCGACCCCTATGAAAGGGTCATTCGACCTCCAAAGGGGTCCCGACCCACAGGTTGAGAACCACTGGAATAGAGCATCAGATCTAACCATTTAAAGTCAAGTTTCTGATGTAGTGGATTATTTTCAACGTCACAAAAGAGCCTGTATATTGATGTTTGCTTTCTTAATTGATTATTTTTGGTGAACAGTAGTGTTAATTAATCTTAATTGATTACTTTTGGTGTAACAGCAGTGTTACACAAAAGCAACTGTTGCTCAAGACAATGGTGTATAACCCGTCTATCTTGTATTCTGTGGGACACAATATCCAACAAAACTTTGCAGAAAGTTTAAAAGCTTGAATGTTATTTTTTTTCAACCTGCATTGACTACATAATAAATATATGATATTGGATATCTGTGTTAACTATGAACAAATTAGAAGGCATATTCTCATATTTGAATTACTGTGGCCTCTGAATGCAATTTTTTATAAATGTTATATGAGAGCTGCTCTAGAGATGAAAGTGTCCTTGGACTTGCAAAGCCAAGCCTATTTGTACTGTAATAATACTTTCTCAACAGAATCTTTACATAATTACCAGTACTTCTTAAACTTCCTGTTTGTCCTATGTAGGAGACTTTTAGAAGTTTTGCTGCCTATGATTTTAGATAGAAAATTTAATAACATGCCATTGTTAGTTCTTGTGCCACTGTTTATACTGGTTGAGGTAGTATGATATGTTCGAATGTGGTGCCTTTTGTAACAATCCTTTCAATCTGAACTGATAGTGTTTTTTATTAATTAACTATTTGGGTCAGATAGCATAGGAGTACACTTTATTATTGCTCTTAGATTGGTGTATAGAAACATCTGTCAAATTTGACAATTTTGTTTGTAATTGTCATAAGACTGTAAGCTTAATACTGGAAATAACTGCTGAGTAATTTATTGCTGTCTGGAGAGCTTGTGATACATTTAGTTAACCTTTTTTTGGGTTAGTCTCCGTTCTTCTACTTAACTATTATATTCAACATTTTTGATCTTTGATCATCATTTAATTTTTTCACATACCTACATGTGCATACACACCACACACACAATCCCTGAAAGTTTTAACAGCACTGCTGTTTTCCAAAGGCAATTAACCATGAAAAGGCAGGACTATCAACAAGATCTGTTCCTGATTGAAATTAATGGTCAACTGAGTATTTTATGAAAATAAAAATAACTTTATAGTATGAATTCATTGTATCTGCAAAACATTTACATTACAATTGGAAAAATACAGGTAGTCCTTAACTTATGGTCACAATTGAGACTTCCATTGTGGTGTCAAGTGATACAGTTGTTAAACAAGTTATCACATGGCCAGCCCCAATTTTGCAACCATTTTTACAACACTTGTTAGGTGAACCACACTTCCCCAATTGACTTTTCTTTTTGGGAGCTGCCTGGAAAGGTCATAAACGCGTTCTTGTGACTAGAAGACACGGCAACTGTTGTAAATGCAAACCAGTTGCCAAGTGCCTGAATTTGATCACTCACCACGGGGTGGTATGATGGTTGTAACTTTGAGGAGGAGGCATAACTCACTTGTATGAGTTTGTATGTACAACACTTTGCATGTTGTAACTTTAAACCACCATTAAATAAATGGTCATAAATTTATAAACTTTTTAGTATCATTATTAACACTTGTAGCTCTCCTTTACTATGTTAATTGTCTTTTGCACTGAGTATTGACTCTCAATCTTTAGTATAGCATGAATAATTTATAGAGGACATTAATAAGTGTGATATGTTCACTAATCTCTTTATAGAAATATATTTAATGTTTTGAAATTTTTAAACAACTCCACTATTTCTCTTGAATTTTTATTTTATTTTTCATTGTTTTAGAAGTTTTAAAAAGATTTTATATAATCGGCAGAATCTTTTGTTTATATTTAGTTTATATCAGTGATTCTTGTTATTCCTAATGTTTTCTTATATGAAATCAAACTTGGATATATTGCTATAGAAAAGATACTTTGAGAATCAACAAGATGTCCATTTTTAAGCACTGACTTATTGTTTAAATCTAGATCTCTATAGAACACTTCCCTCTATGAATGGAATACAAAACTCATAATCTCTGTTTCTTGGAATTACTTTAGAATATACATGTCAAAAACAATCTAAATTAAATCTCCAAACAAGCCAGTTTAGGAAACAGCTCTTAGTCTGAAATTTTTATTTTCTGTTATAATAGGATTCAATTTACGAGTGACATTATACTATGTTGTATATATACAATGACTTGCTTGCCATTGTTGGTAGGAGTGTGGTTTTCTCTTAGGTAGTTCCACAATTAAGGTATTTTCTGCTTAATTGTCTAATACTAATCTCTGCTTATCTCTACAGGTTGTTGGAGAAGGTATGCTTTGTCTTTTTGTTTCCTCCTTAGCTTAGAATGCAAGGAAACTGAACATCCTAGACCAGGCTAAATCAAAAAACACTAGGGGATTCCTGGAAGCATGGCAATCAGACAAATCAGTCATCAGTAGTCACATATAGATAAATCATATATATATATGTATGTATGTATGTAATGTACGTACATACATACATACACAGAGAGAGACCATTCAAAAGAGAGAGTAAAGAAATTAAAAACGAAGCAAAAAGACCAGGCTACATGCTTTCCAGCAGCCAGCACCCAACCATAAGCACTGAATTGGATACACAACCCTCTATAACGGGTCTTAAAACTTGTGGACTTCAACTCCCAGAATTCCCCAGCCGGCAGCATCTGCTCTATAACGTAGGTCAGTAAAGTTGGAACCTACTGTACATTCATCTTTTCAAAAGATATCTTTAATTGAGACTTCAAAAGAGTGTTGAGATCTAAAAGCACATATGAAAATGAGGATGATTCAGGCAAGAATAGACTTATATTAGGAAAAAAGGCAGGCAGTTATAATTGTGACCCTGGGAAGGAGATGTATAACAAAAACACTGCTGTATTTCTAACAAAATGTAAAGAGGTAGTATGGATACAATAATTAACATTGTTTGTAGTACATTATGAAGAAGTAAATGACTTTTGTTAGAAAGCTGAATTTAAATAAAAATAAAAAGGTGTGCATACATCATAAAAATTAGTATGTATTTCTCTAAATGTACTAAAAGCAATAGCGTTTATTTAAATTGATCAAAATTTGTTAGTGGTAAGTTTAAAAGCTGAATTAATTGCTATAAAAGTAAAGGAGATTTTTTTTTCTAATGAAGATCTAAGAAAGGATTTTAAAATATCTGTGTCTACAAACAAAAGAACCCCTTTCCAACAGTGACCACAGCATGATTGACTTTTGTCTCAATTTATGTCCTTGCAAAGAGGATCATAACAATGGGACCCCAAATTATAACTTAAAAAAAAACAACTATGATCTCATAGCTGCCGACCTCTCATCTCTTGATTGGCACATTCTGTTCAATGATGGTAATACTACTGAAGACCATTATAACAGTTTTTTGCTTGAAGTCAAAAGAGTCATTAAACTATATGAACCATTAGTAACCCGCAAAACCAGAAAAAAACAAATTACCCATATCAATAAGTAAGCTTCAATAAAAAAAACTCTCTTTAGTGAAAAAACAAAACTGGCTACGTACCTTATAAGCCACTACAAAACCTTATGTCACCAGATAAAGGTGGAATGCACCAATTACCACTGCAAACAAGAGGAAAACCTTTTAAGCACAAAATCCACCCATGCCTTCTATAATTTTGTAACTATCAAACTTAAAGACTCAAGACCGTCACACTCCTAAAAGGGCCTAACGGGAAAGACTGTAATGATGAAGCCGTTAAGGCCAACCTCTTCAACACATTCTTCAGTTCAGTCTTTGTAAACAGCAATGGTTCATGCCCCACATTTCCTAGTCGTACCACAACTAATTGCAACAATTTGCTACATACCAATTTACAGAAGATAACGTTGAAAAATCACTACACAACCTAAAACCATCTCTATCCATTGGCCCTGATGGATTATGTGCTTACTTCTTAAAAAAGCTTTCCACTGCCATAGCAGAATTTCTAAGCATAATCTATGAAATATCCTTCAGAACCAGCTCCTTGCCCACCCTTCGGTCATTAGACATGGTCATCCCTATCTTCAAAAAGGGGGAACCCAGCATAGTTGAAAATTACAGACCAATCTCCAGGTGTTGCGTTACCTGCAAAGTCATGGAATCAGTCATAAACCAATCCATTATCCGCCATTTAGAGACAAGCAACCTACTCTCTAACAAGCAGTTTTGTTTCAGAAAAAAATTGTCCTGTAATCCGCAACTCCTGCACTGCAAAAACATATGGACTACACAACTCAACCAGGGTAAAGCAATAGATGCAATTTACATAGACTTTGGCAAAGCCTTTGATTCAGTGGTACATGAAAAACTACTGTTAAAACTAAAATCTTAATGGCATTTCCGGATACCTCCATAAGTGGATAGCTGCATTCCTGTCAAATAGGCAACAAGTAGTCAAAATAGGGAGCGCCCTATCAAACCCTGCACCTGTTAACAGCGGTGTTCCTCAAGGCAGCGTTTTAGGACCCACACTCTATACTTTACATAAATGACCTTAGTGATCATATTATAAGCAGCTGCGTCCTCTTCGCTGTTGATGTAAAACTATTCAACACCACCGACAATTCTGTTGCCCTACAAAGCGAGCTTGACTATGTGTCAGAATAGTCAAACAATTGGCAACTCCAAATCTCAACCAACAAATGCTCTGTTTT
>JANHFM010002024.1:7308-17331 GCA_032468115.1 Grayia smithii
CCGTGATTTGCACTCCTGCCATCCAACCTGCAGGGCTAAAGGCAGTGCCCGAAACCTTGGGAAGAAGCGAAGGCTCTTCAGCCTAGACTAGCTCAGCCGAGCGCCGAGCAGGGCTTCCAGGAACAATAACAGAAGAGCCAGGGTTGCAGGAGCGGAGAGATGGGCGCCCCCCCTTCTCTCACCCCACTTAGGTGACCCCTGTGAAAGGGTTGTTCAATCCAGAAAGGGGTTCCGACCCACAGGTTGAGAACCACTGCTATAGGCAAAAGTAGGGCTGGGCTGAATCCATCAACCACAGCTGTATAAGTTGTTCTTGGTGGTTTAGAAACTGTGTAGGCAGTAGCAATCAAATGAGGGAGAGGTATAGTGCAATTGTTTGGTGATTAGGGCAGTCAGAACTCATTCAGAACCCAATAGTGGAATTTGAGGGACATTTAGCTCCTAGAACAAATGGGCAGGTATAGAATAGAGACAGTATCTGGCTCAATAGCAGTGTTTGGGAGAGGGATTTAGGTGTCCTGGTGGACCACCGCTTAAATATGAGCCAGCAATATGCTACAGCTTTGAAAAAAGCCAATGCAGTCCTAGGCTGCATCAACAGAGGGAAAACATCAAGATCAAGGGAAGTGACAGTACCGCTTATACTCACTAGTGAGGCTAGATTTGGAAGACTGCAACCAGTTCTGATCATCATGATACAAAAAAGATGCCAAAGCCCTAGAAAGAATGCAGAGAAGAGCAACAAACATAATAAAGAATCTGGAGGCTAAATTGCAAGATAAATGACTAAGGTATGTCTAGTCTGACAAAGAGAAGTATCTGATAGCAATCTTCCAATACTTGAAAGGCTATCATAGAAAAGAGGGTGTCAATTTACTCTCCAAAGCACCCAAAGGCAGGACAATATGCAATTGGGGGGAAGCTTATCAGAGGGAGATCCAATTGGAAATGAGGACTTTCCTGACAGTGAACAATTAATCAGTGAAACAGTTTGCCTTCTGGAATTGGTGCTCCATCACTGCATGTTTCCAAGAAAAGATTGGACAATCATTTGGTTCAGGATGACCTAAGGCTGTGATGGCAAACCTATGGCACGCGTACCACAGGTGGCACACGGAACTATCTGTGGGCACACGAGCCAGTGCCCAGGTTAGCTCCACCGCGTATGCCCGTGCGCCTCCCACCAGCCAGCTGATTTTTGGGTGTCTGCCTGGAGACGCATGCGCAAGGGGTGGCGGGGTTGCACACGCAGGGGTGGGAGGGTGCAGTGTCCCCCATGCCCTGTTTTTGGTTCCAGGAGGCTTCAGGAGGCCTGCTAACACAAAAATGGTCGCCGCGCATGTATGGGGGCAGGGCCAGCGGGGGAGCATTGCATTATGGGTGTTGGAACAGGCACACGCACTGTCACGTGCTTGTGTGCACTTTTGGCACCTGAGGAAAAAAAGGTTCGCCATAACTGATCTAAGGTTTCCTTCCTTGGGCAGGGGATTGGGCTAGAAGATTTCCTAGGACACTTCCAGACCCATGATTCTCCAGAGGAGGTGATGACATCGTCCAGAAGTGGGTTGTTCCAGTCAGATCTGCACAGTGACTGAGGCATATTTTTTTCGGCCACGCCCCTTAGCTCTCCTTCTGAGGCCCAGTTTCGTCTCAGTCGGCCTGAGAGTAACATCTTACGCAGATCTGGCTGCTCAGCCCAGTTCTGGAGGATTCTTTGAGAAGGAGGATTTAGATTTAAATTTTACTTATTTTCCCTTCCTTTCAGGTTTTATTTTTCTGCCATTAATTTCTTTTCCCTATTTTGTGAAAATTGCCGTACTGGGGAATGCTCCTTTAAGATTGCGAGCTGGCCAAGCCAGCCTGGCTGGCAGAGCCGCCGCTACGCCGCCAGCAATTTATTTGCCTTTTGAAGGCTTTGGAAGGTGCCCATGCCACCAACGAGGCTGCGTTATCGCAGCACTGCAATTGGACTCAGAGGACGGTCCCTGCTCTGGGCCGTCTCTCCTGCAGCTCCCGAAGCGCTATAGCGCTAATGAGCTGTAGCGTGGCCATTTTTAAGGCCATGGAGCCTTCATAGCCGCTCGGCAGCCATTATGAAGAATTTTAGGCTGTGCAGCTGCGGAGGGGGAGGCTTTACTCCCGAAGATCAACTTTTTTGCTGAACGAGTCCCAGGAAGGAGCAGCTGTCCCCTGGGACTCCTGGAGGTCCATGGATTGTGGCCTCCTAAATTCCCCCCTCCTGGGAGTCACCTCGTGAATTCTGTTGGCTGGCTTTCTTCGACAAAACTGGACCTTAGAAGGAGAGCTAAGGGGCGTGGCCGAAAAAAAATATGCCTCAGTCATTGTGCAGATCCGACTGGAACAACCCACTTCTGGACGATGTCATCACTACTCTGAAAATGGTTGTTCAGGTAGGACCAACGCCCATTCTATTCTAACGTGTAGATTTCAACTTGGCTGGCTGGGGAATTCTGGGACTTGAGCTTGTCATCATAAAGTTTCTGAGAATCAAATCTAGACTTGATTTACAGTCAAGTAACTATGAATTGGACTTCAGCCTAGTCCTGTTTTATATTGTACCATAGCACAAGTCCACCATGGTTCCTAAAAGGAAACATAATATGTAAACAGCAGCAAAAATGTAAACAGCAGCAATTTGCTAAGCACATTGGCTTGTGCTTAATTGTAAACCGCCCTGAGTCTCCAGAGAAGGGCGGGATATAAATGGGATTAAAAAAACAAAAAAACAACAACAAAAAAACCTGAGACTTTTGTGGAGCATCAAACCAATGTAATTGGTTGATTTGATATCCTCAAATTCCATCACGTCAACTTTTCAGATGATTCCAGGTAAGGGTCAAGCTCTGTGCATGTGCAGAAAAGCATTTTCTCTCCTCGCCCTCCTGCAGCTGCCAGTAACCAAAGGACAACATGGTGATTGTACAGAGCTGGATGCGAATTGATTTATTCCCCCACCCCCTGCAGCACACTTATTTGCATTTGATTTTTAATTTCCAATTGACTTCAAGCAGATAGCCAAAGAGCCCTAAAATATCCAGATCTGAATTAAGCTCTACCTTCCAAGAACAGTCAGGAAGAACTAAATAATGATGCAGCTGGCACACTAAATGTTATCTCAAAGAATCTAATCCTGGAAAAAAATATCAGCTTCCTAGGAGTCTATGTTAACTAAGACTTCTTGCTTGAGGCAGAAATGACCAGGTTTGAATGATCCCATTTTAGACACGTTATGTAAAGACCCAGTTCTCTGGAGAAGGCTCTGAAGCTGGGAAAAAATGGAAGAAAAGAGAACAAACAGCAGCAAGGTGGATGAACTTAGTTGCAAAGATGCTGAGGTGCCTTTGGAAGAGCTGAAGGTTAGAGACAGATCATCCATGGACAAAAATATGTAGTTGCTAAGAGTCAATAATGACTTGATGGCACATAAACAATAAATTAAAAATAATTTTGAATTGTATTCCATGACATTGATTATGATCCAAACATTGAGGTAAAGTACAACCATTCTTTAAAATGATCATAATATTTGAATTTCTTTTAATTGCAAGTAAGTTGATACACAGTGAACAAACAATAAAACTCATACAGCTAGCACCTCCAATTACTTCCATTGTCTTAAATTCTGTTCAGCCATCTCCCTGTATTTACTTGATTCTTATTTTCCAAGTCATATAAATACAAACTGAGAATTCTGTTAAACAGCATCTGCCTCTCCATGGGTGTATTGGGGTCTTGGCAAATGCCCAATCCAGCACATTTTGGGCCAGTGCTGATTTAAGCAACTGTATCTTGTCTCATAAATTTCACAGAAATTTAACCGGCTATATACATGTCTGAACATCATTTCTTTCACACATGCATGTGTTCCTCTTCTTTCCCAAGATAATTTGTACTCATATGAGCAATTCATGATAATACTGTTAAGAATCCATTAATTTGACCACCAAAGTATTCATTCTTACAATAGATTTCTCTAATAATTACCAGATGCTATTTTTTTTCAGGGTAAAGTGGCCTCTCGGTTGTAATAGTACAATGCAAGATATTATATAATATCAGAATAATCAACTGAATGTAACAAAAGAGGGCTTTACATGATTATAAAAAGGTGTTAAATAAATGTATTCACTGAGGTTTGTAACTAATTAATCCTTTATCCAGACAAAACTAATGCTGAAAAGAAAAAGATGTTTATTTCAATCTGATTTCTCTTTCTTTCTTTCTTTCTTTCTTTCTTTCTTTCTTTCTTTCTTTCTTTCTTTCTTTCTTTCTTTCTTTCTTTCTTTCTCCAAAATCCCTTCCAATCCTATTATTCTATGTCAGCTGGCGAACCTTTTCAGCACTGAATGCCGAAATGGGAGCACATGCGTACATGGGGGGGGGGAGCACTGGAAACTGGAAGAGCAGTTCCCTGGTCTGTGTGGGGGAATGCTGGAATCCGGAAGAGCAGCTCCCTGGTGTGTGCAGGGGAGCGCCAGAAACCGAGAGAGCAGCTCCCTGGTGCACCTATGTTTGCTGGGAAGCTGAGCTTCTGATTTCTGGCACATACCTGCGCACCAGCCACCTGGTTTTTCGGTTTCTGACATGCATGCGCATGCCAGAAACCTGAAACTCAGCTTCCCAGTGTGCACATGCGTGTCAGGGAGCTGCTTTTCTGGTTTCCAGCACTCCTGAACATGCAAAGACCAGCTGGCTGGCACACACGCACACGCTGGAACCCAGAAGAGCAACATGCGACAGCTGGCTTGTGTGTGTGTGCCACTTCCGGCATGTGTGCCATAGGTTCGCCATCACAGTTCTAAGTTCTGTGTTCTATATGTTTGTGGATAATGTAACACATATAGTGTTCTATATGTTTGTGGATAATGTAACATTTAAATTCTCAGAACCTTACAAGAACTGCCTAAAGGGATCAATCTGAACACTTTACTCAAAGAAACTGTTCTCTATGGATATTCAGAACAACTATGCAAAGTTTGCAGTGTGATTTGTAATAAACCTTTAATCTCATAAAATAAAATGAATAGTTGTCAGATTGACTTGGATCCTGTAATAACAAAAGAGAAACAAAGCTGTTTCTCTTATTATTATAAAAGAAACTGTGGGAAGAAATATTCATCTGGTTCAGTTCCAAGCTGGGAGAAAGACAGTGGAAATATGGAGGCTGATTGGAAAGATGGTTTAATGATGAACAAAACCACCAGCGATTATGGTTCTGGTGCAGCTGACAAAATGGAGTTGAGAGTGGGGCGTTTTTATACCTTTTGGGGGCTTTGTATTTGACCTTCCTGTTCCTGTGCAAGAACATGTCCTTTAATAATCTATTGGCTGATGTCAGATACCTATGAGGATTTTGTAGGGGTCATAGCTGGCTCTATAGACAAAAGAAGAAATGTAAATCCTTTGTCTGAGCTAATCTGGTCAACCTCTGATTTATTGTTTATCTGAGCTCCCAGGTTTGAAGTTTGGACTGCTCTGGGATGGTGCAATGAAGGAGCTTGTGTTCCGAAAAGGTGTTGGGCAATTCCTATTATGGCTTAATGGCTTTTGTCCTGTGTTGGATCTTGGGTGAAGGGCTGTTTCTAATCCTACCATTCTGCCTTTGTTCAGACTTTGCTGTAGGGAGTTTCAAATTATCCTGTCTTGAATGAATTTCTACCTGCAGTATTTACTTTGCTTAAGAATAGAGCTATCTAGATACTTGCCTTCTCCTTTCAATAAACTCTTTATCTCTTAAGTGTTGGCATCTGCTGTGGGCTATTAAGAAAGACTTGGGGGCTGCTTCCTGTTTCTAAAAACATGTTTCTCCATTTCTTCTTTAGGGAAATATAATATTCTGCCTTTTTAAATATTTCCCAAAATATTTCACTCTTCTAGGAGGAGGGAGGGCTTCCCACAATACAATGCAATATTAGATGAAGAATGGATTTCACCATGCTGGAGTTTCAGAGAAGGTTCAGTAAGCTGTAGGGACATTATTGTGTTTCTTGAACAAAACTACTGAGAATTTATGTCAAGCTTGGCTCTAAAGATTTTGAAACATAGCTGGTGTCAGGTATGCCTCCATTCAATACTCAAGAAAGAAAACCCCCAACTCCATTGGTTTTAGACAAAAAGGTACTTCTACTGAGTATGAACTGAATGCAACAAAAGGAAAGCAAAGTCTGAAGCAATAGGTGCGAAAATCACATTAAACACATTAATCACATTAAAACAACCCCTTAGTCCACTCCCCAGGCATCCAAGCCAATTGTCTAATCCACATCTCCCCCAGGTGTCATGTGGGGTATTTCTTTGGCAGGCTCCATCCCTTTGGTATGCCAGGACCATTGACCTTGACAGATATCAGCTCTCTCCGCAGCTGCATAGAAGACAGTGAGAATCTTCCTCCCTTTTCCGAGACATCTCCACCAGCTCACTTCCCCCCTCCCAAATACCAATACACCTCCCCACTCCTGTTACAATGGCAGCCGAAAAGCAAGCAAGCAGCTAGAGGCTGACAGCTGGTTGCCATCTAGATGTTTCTTTGGTTCTCTGATATATACTGGGGATCAGACTAGTTTTATTTTCCTTGACATCTTCACTATCTAAACATCTTGCTTTGATTATTTTCTTAGTTGAGTAAATGATTAAACATACAAAAACAAAAAAACCCACACCCTATAAACAGGACACATAATAAGAATTTTCTCCCAAGTGCTTGAGATCATAAAGTAGTCAGACAGTAGAACGATCATTAAAGGGTGGGGAAATAATGGCATCTAATAGTTAAATATTAACAACCATGTTCTTTAAAATAAGATTACCATCAGATTGCCAATCTCTAATCTCATGCCTGCATTGGATATATATTTATGGGCTAAAACCTCTTTCTTATAAAATTTATTTACATTATTTCCATTTCCTTGCAATTGGATTAAGGCCCATCTATGAGGTACAATCTACAAATTACAGAGCAATGGAGCTAAAATGGTTTCAGAGTTTCTGGATTATATTCTGGGCATTTTGTGCAGAAGAATTTTTAAACTACTGAAGAGTTTCTTTGAGTCTGTGGGACCACAAATGCTTTCATGACCCCAAATCCTGAAATATTATCCCAAAGACATTTAAAATCCTTATTTGTTCAGTGTCCTGCAGGTCTGTTATACAATTCAGCTTCCTTTGTTTTTTGGCAAAGCTATTGCTTTAGTCTGCTGGAAACTGATTTTGATTTCACTAGTGCTACTTCCAACTCTTAAGGGCTTTTTATATAGATTTTTATATAGGTATATAGGTCAAAATGGGGGTTTCTGGAGTTCTTCCATAGGTCACAGTACTTGGTCAAGACATCTGTCTTTTCCATAACAGTTGAATACTTTATCACTAGAGAGACAAAGGGAGAACATGAGGACATAATGTCTGTGGAATAGGTGGATCTTCTGTATGTCACTGTATCTTTTAAAAGTTAAAATAAGATCAGGTTCAACTTAGCTTTCAGATAGAGCACTGTTTCTAGGAAGAAATGGAAAATAATAGAAAATCTAGATTTCAATTGATAGATAAATAAAAGATAGATAAGATAGATAAGCAAATAAATTAAATGCAGTTAATTAAAAGATTAACAGATTAACAGAGTTGGAAGAGACCTTATAGATCATCTAGTCCAACCCCCCGCCCAAGGAGACCCTACACCATTTCTTGCAGATGGCAGTCCAGTCTCTTCTTGAAAGTCTCAAGTGATGAAGCTCCCACAACTTCTGAAGGCAAGCTGTTCCATTGGTTGATTGCTCTCATTGTCAGAAAATTTCTCCTTCTTTCCAGGTTGAATCTCTCCTTGTTCAGTTTCCATCCATTATTCCTTGTCTGGTCTTCAGGTGCTTTGGAAAATAGATTGATCCCCCTCCTCTCTGTCACAGGCCCTCAAATATTGGAACACTGCTATCATGTCTCCCCTGGTCCTTCTCTTCACTAGACTAGACATAGGAGAGCCAGTTTGGTATAATGGTTAAGGTACATAGCTAGAAATTTGGTGAGTTCTAGACCTGCATTAGGCACACAATCATTCTCTCTCAACCCTAAGAATCTTGCCGAAAACTTCAGAAGCTAATCCAGGCCATCACCAGGAGTACCACTCAGTTGAGGACATTAAAAAAGCCATTAAAAAAATCATTCATTCTTATTAATTAAATCTAGTGTGTTTTTATTATTCATCTTCCAAAGAGATATAAAATGGATACAGATGTTAAGAGCACAACTGATGCTAAAATTATGCTGAAATATCTATGCCCAAATTAAATGTATATATTTTTTAACCCCTCATGCTAAACTGCATATGATATAAGTCAAGTCAGGAGAAGTGTGAAACAACCTAGAGAGGATCTGGATATTTAAATGAGGCTAATCAGAGAGGGATTACATTACAGAATTATAAGAAGCCTAGTAATATTATGTTTGAATTAAGAGCCAATTGACAAGGATAATGCAGCAACAATGTAGAAGCTAACTAAATCTTCAAAATTCATTGCTGGATTTTCTCTTTTTTTCCCCTCCTTTCTTTGCAAAAGGACAGTGGGACTTCTGTTTCTCCACTAGTGTCAGAGTGAGCAAAATCTACAAGATGCCTTCTTGTACATTTTGATCTACCTCCTTAGAACTGCTTGTGTGTATCTTCTATTTCAACAATCTTGCTGGATACTTCATCTTCATCTGTTGAATTGTTTCTTTCATTGTGAAAAATAGAAGATTTGCTATCCTACTTTCTGTCTATTCTCGTACATTAAAGGGTTAAAGCCAGGGGTGAAATCCAAAATTTTTCACTACCGGTTCTGTGGGTGTGGCTTGGTGGGCGTGGCAGGGGAAGGATATTGCAAAATCTCCATTTCCACCCCACTCCAGGGGAAGGATACTGCAAAATCTCCATTCCCTGCCCTCCTTGGGGAAGGATATTGCAAAATCTCCATTCCCACCCCACTCTGGGGCTAGCCAGAGGTGGCATTTGCCAGTTCTCCTAATTACTCAAAATTTCTGCTACCGGTTTTCCAGAACCTGTTAGAACCTGCTGGATTTCACCCCTGTTTTAGATAGAGATTTCTGGGAGTTGGAATCCTCAGACTTTAAACCAGTGGTGTCAAACTCAATTTCATTGAGGGCCACATCAGGGTTGTGTTTAACCTTGAGGGGCCAGGGGATGTGGCCAGGGTGGGTGTGGGCAGCTCGATGTCACTCGTGTTGGGGGCACCTGTGGTGGCCCAAGTACTCTGCCAGTGAAAACGGGCTCCCAAGCTCCATTTTTGGCTGCGATGGCCTCCTGCAACCCTCTGCCAGGGAAAATGGAGCTCAGGTGGGCCGCATCCATTTTCGCTGGCAGAGGCACCACGGGCCAGTTCTTTGCTGTTTCCAGGGAGGCTCCATGGGTCAGATCTAAGCATCCAGCCTGCAGGCCTTGAGGTTGACACCCCTGCTTTAAACCTCAAATCTAAGGTTGAGAATCACTGGCATAAAGGGGGAAACTGTCTAATACAAAAAAAATTCTGCTTCTCCCATCTCCTATAAATTCTGATTGAGGATCAGATAGAAGATAGAAAAGTTGCCTGAAAAGGAATGCATGCTGCAAGAAGAAGAAAAAACTCCCCAAAATTTGGTGTCATGAATTAAGTCCAATATTATTAATCTTTCCATTTTGTAAGAAACAATCAGAATAGAGCTGGAAGGGACCTTTGAGGTCTTCTAGTTCAGCCCCTTGATGAAGCAAGGAGACCCTATACCATACTGGACAAATGGCTGTCCAATCATTTCTTTAAAACATCCAGTGTTGGGGCATTCACAACTTCTGAAGGCAAGCCGTTCCACTGATGGTTTGTTCTCACTGTCAGGAAGTTTCTTCTTAGTTCTAGGTTACTTCTCTCCTTGATTAGTTTCCATCCATTGCTTCTTATCCTGCCTTCAGGTGCTTTGGAAAATAAGATGATCCCCTTTTCTTTGTGGCAGCCCCTCAAATATTGCAATATCTGTACACAAGAAGAG
>JANHFM010002024.1:88320-99764 GCA_032468115.1 Grayia smithii
TGTAAGAGGTGGTAGTATGGGAGAGTTTCTCCTAAAGTCCACCACCATTTCTACAGTTTTGAGTGTGTTCAGTTCCACACTGATAAAGAACTAATTTTACTATAATCTCCCATTTTATTTTCCTGTGTAACTTCTGTGGTAATTTTAGCTTACTCAATATTTATCAGATCAATTCTATATTATTTTTATTATGTCAAAAAGTAAATGAAAATACAACTGATTTAACCTGAATTGATGAACTACCAGTATTTTATTTTCAATCCCACTCAATTTAAAAAAAAAATTGATCCAGTAATCTGAATAAATTATTCTGGAATTTTTGGGTACTGCTAAAATTAGAACATGAGAAGATTATATTTCTTTCTGAAATGCCAATTACACTTTGAAAGGAACACATTCTTTCTCTCGGTAAATGTATAGATGTGATTCCCCCCTGCCTTATCAAACTCAATAAAAAACAAACAAAAATAATTTAAATTGAAAAGTCTATTTCTTGTTCACTGGAAATGGTCAAAAAGCTATCTTACCTTACATATAATATACTATAAGAAAAGAATAAAACCTGCAGATATAGTAAATTAGAATATATCAGACTGAATGCATTTATATGAATTGTATGGTCTCTATAAATGCACTGTTTTCCTAATTTCATATTTGTAAAAAATTATTTTTCCAACTTAAAATTTGAAATATGTCTTGGGTAATCTCCCTTTTCCCAGATATGCAATAGAGTACTAATGAAAAATATATCAGCTAGACATACAAAATCCTTATTTGTCCCTGCAGAATATTGTGGATGCTTCTAATGCTATGCAGAATTAATTAATTCTTTCTAGGCCAACGGAATGAGGGAGTTATATCACTGAATAACATCAAAAACATGTCAGAAATAGGAAATGAAGAATTTTCTAGCGCCATCTATTGAGGAAAATAATAACTTCACATCTGGTGCAAACTTCACATGTGGTATTGCTATTTTATATCAATATATTGCTATAATCAGAAAATAACATATATACCTGCAAAATGTCATTTTTTAGCATCTAGGATTAGCCATGGTACCTATCATGTGGCTAGATTAGACCATGCAATAATGAACAAGTAGGCTACTAAAAACCACAAAAAACTCCAGAAGACAGTCTTAGGTATTACAAATTTAAGAAATGAAGCTGGCAAGACAAGAACCTATCAGGAGACTATCTAGGCCAGGGCTGTCAAACTCCCAGCCTGCAGGCCAGGTATGTCACGCACTCGTCATGCCCATGCCCGGTTTAGCAAAGGGTAAAAAACAGTGGTGAAATCCAGCAGGTTCTGACAGGTTCTGGAGAACCAGTAGTGGAAATTTTGAGTAGTTTTGAGGAGAAATGTCAAATACTACTTCTGGCTGGCCCCAGAGTGGCATGGGAATGGATATTTTGCAGTATCTTTCCCCTGGAGTAGGGTGGGAATGGATATTTTGCAGTATCCTTCTCCTGCCATGCCCACCAAGCCACACCCACCAAGCCGCACAACGTCCACCAAGCCACACCCACAGAACCAGTAGTAAAAACATTTGGTAAAAAAGTCCCGATACGTCACGTGACACTGCCGTGACGATGTGAGTTTGACACCCCTGATCTAGGCAATCAAAGTTTTGAATTCATGTGGGAGGAAAGAAAAAAAATATGAATAATAAAGCTAGAGCAAAAATCTAGGCAAACAGTCTGGGTACATCTTCATTAGTGGGTTTGTGGTATCCAGGTAGAGTTACATCTGAGAATTTTCTATCAAATCTGCCAATTTCTGAGTAAAAGGGCTAAGAATTTTGACAGTTGATTGTAATTAAACCTGGTAGGAAACCTGACATAAATATAGCTTTATTTTCTGCCTTATTTTGCAACCGATCTGCTAACCACTACTCTGAGGTAATTGCTATGTCTACTTGAGAAAGCTAAAAGAAGGAAAATAGAAATATACAGTGAATTGTTAGACATCATTTGAACTCAAGTGCTTGAACAGTCCGTGAAGATGGAAAAGCTATATTTACATAACTGAGCAGTGTATTAATAAAAAATACATAATTTTGGAAAATTGCCATAAAAATAGAAAATAACCATAGAATGGTTAATTCATAATGAACACCACTGTACCTTCAGCCACCAAGGTTTTCAAGGTGCAACATCTTGTAAATATCCAAAGCCCACAGTCCAATTGTTATGATAGAAATGCAGAATCTACTCTGCAGAATCTACTCTGAATTCATGCCAGGTCCAGTAAGAAGAAGTACAAAATTGTCATGTAATGTTTTCAATGCCCATGGCAAGAATCCATTTGGGAAAGTAGAATAATTTGACTGAACACAGCACTTATTTTTGCATATTTTGAGATCCACAGAAAACTAAGTCAAACTTGCCCAAGCGATACCAAATATATCTGTTTATATTTTACATTTCTAAACATTTCAAATACTTTGTGTCGTAAACTTCAAACATTTGTCTCTGCCTTCTAGTAGAAATTAATCTGGGCTCTATCATCATATCTCTAAGACAACTTTGTTATTCCGACTGCTTCTAGTCCATTGATTATGGTTACCAGATCCTGACAGACATTCAATGGACAGCAAAGAATTAGAGAATAATATTTTTATGTTATTTATTGAATAAATTTATATGCCACCCATCTCACTCTGAAAGGTGACTCTTTTTATATAGTTCTTTGGTGTCTAGTGTTTATTTTGACTTTTGCAGCCCAGATTTCTTAATCTTTCTGTTGGCTTATTGATGATTGTATGAGTAACTCTTTGCATCGGGGCTAGTAGTACCTACAGAGATAAGTACACAAAATTTGCACAAAGCTTTAGAATCAAGTGTCAACATTTTCTTCATATTAAGGAAACATTGGTTCTCACAGAGGAATATTGTACTAATATTTGATAAATTAATATTATTATTCCTCCAAATGAATAGAAAATATTTGATTTGATGAAAGGAAAATATTCAATGGCTTGAAAATTGTACCTTTACAGAGAGCCACATCCGAAAGTTACATCCAACTCGAAAAAGGAAACTTATGAGCCAGATTCAAAGTTTTGGTAGTTTGGCTCCCTTCAAGATCATGTGACTGAACTTTAGGTGCTCAGCATCAGGGCTGCATTTATAGCCATTTGTAGCAGCCTGCAGTCATGTGACCGTCTTTTGCAAGAGTTTTTACAAGAACCAGGTTTTCTGAGCTCATTTAGAACTGAACATAACTCTTTCAGTTTGTGAACTTTGTTTGTAGTTTTATTTATTTTCTGCCTTTATTATTTTTATAAATAAGGCAGCAAACATGCACACATATTCCTTTCTCCTATTTTGCCCACAACAACTCAGTGAAGTGAGGTGAGTTGGAACAGATGAGTTGGGCTGAAAGAAAGTGTGACCCACCCAAAGTCATCCAGCTGGTTTTTGATGCCTAAGGCAGGACAAGAAATCACAGTCTTCTGGCTTCTAGCCTGGTGTCTTAATGACCAGACCAGAGTGGTTCTCAATAAAAACTGGCATTTGAAGTTTACTTGATAATGTTGATAGAATCACAGAGTTGAAGGCGATCATAGAAATCATCTAATCCAGTCTTTCTTTGAGCAGGATGCAAATAATCATCCAAGCCTTTCTTTGAAGACGTCTAGAGAGGAAGAGTAGCTATTGCTTTCGCTGGCTGAGACTTCATATAATCAAATAGTTCCTTTTGAAGTCTAGCACAAATCTTCTTTCTGTAGTTTTCACATACTGGCTCTGGTTCTGCTGTCAGGGGGAATGAAGAATAAGTCCGCTCTGTCTTCTGTGTGACATATTTGAAGACTGCAATCTTCCGTATCCCTTTAATTGGTTTTTCTGTTGGCTAAGCACACTTCATAGGATTATTCACAGTTACTCTGCATAGCTTTGTTTTCAGCATTTATCTGAGTGGCACTGAAGCAATTTTCTGCATAAGAAGGAATGGGACCACTTCACAAACTGGGATCTCAAGAGAAAGAAGAGCTAAAGCATCACATCTTCCACCCAGTTCAGAATAGGCCTAGCAGCAACAATTCACATACTCTTTCATTCACGAAGTACACATACGAGCTTAAGAGATGGCTTATAGGTTGCTTTAGATATCTGATCTGCTTCTATATGGTTAATGTTCCATTTGCTTTTTCCTATTTCCTATTTAAGCAAAATGACTGAGACGTAAGCAAATATATTATATAATATATCAATATATGTATATCAAATTGTGATTCAGTGATGTTTCTATAAATTATGCCTTTATTTTCTTTAGAGTTAGTCAGAGTTAGAATTCTCTATTGGCCAAGTGTAATTGGACACACAAGGAATTTGTCTTTGATGCATATGCTCTCAGTATACATAAAAAGAATACATAAAAGAATACATAAAAAGCAGGGGTGAAATCCATCAGGTTCTGACAGGTTCTGGAGAACCGGTATCGGAAATTTTGAGCAGTTCAGAGAACTGGGAAATATCACCTCTGACTGACCCCAGAGTGGGGTGGGAATGAAGATTTTGCAATATCCTTCCCCTGAAATGCCTACCAAGCCACACCCACAGAACCGGTAGTAACAAAATTTAGATTTCACCCCTGATAAAAAGTATACATTCATCAAGAATCATAAGATGCAACACTTAGTGATAGTCATAGGTTACTAATAAGCAATCAAATCATACTAGGAAAAAAAAAGCAATATAAATTTAAAGTACAAAAAAACCCTTACAAACTTATTCAAGTCTGTCCAAGAAGACTTTACTTTCTGCTGTAGAATTTCTCAATCAGTGGGCCATACAGCTGGTTCTAATAGATTGCACTTCCCTATAGGTAACAGTTATACGTTGTATAACAGCCCTGCAGCTTATTAGGTAGTATTCCCAGGTACAATTCTTCCCATAGAATATACAATACAGCATGGGGAGTATTAAGCCAGTGGCACCCTCTTGGATCGTCATTTCCCTGAAGGTGAGATTGGCTCTGATCCTACTAAAAAAACCTCTTTTTTTAAACAGCCCTGTAATTTTTTAATTCAAGGTAGAGTCAGGGTGACTGATGAAGCTGACTGTTGATTGGTTGGATGTCCTCCCTGATGCCATATGGAGTTCACAGCAGATATTTTTCCCTTGTGCCCTCGGAGAGAAAATCTTCCACTACCTAGGATTGAACTTCCAACCTTCCAAGCAGGAGGTGAGTATTTTCAACACTAGGCCACCATACTGCTCACTGAACCTGACCCTACTGAACTTCCAGAAAGCCCTTTAATTTGGTTCTGTCCAGTGGTGGGTTGCCCCTGGTTCGGTCCAGTTCGCGCGAATAGGTAGCGGTGACGCTGTGACGTCACCGAACTGGTTCGCAGCATCCTGGACCCGGGCCCACCCGCGCGCCCCAACTTACCTTTTTTAAAAAAAATTGCCAAAATTAGCTGTCTGCGCATGCGCAGAGCGCTTTTTTGGCGATTTTTCAGAAAATAAAGTTTCTGCGCATGCGCATTCGAAGTGTGCGTGCACACGTGCGCACGAAGAGAACCAGTAGCGAAGGTGGGTAGAACCCACCCCTGGTTCTGTCCCACAGAAATAGGAAGCCTTCAAAATGGTTGTATAGTAAGATTCTGAACATACTCTTCCATGCTTTTTCTTAATTTGTTTTGTACTTATAGTTTTTAATACTTTTGTTTTGGTTGCTTTGGTTCTTTCTGGTTTCTTTTGATTTGTGTCTGCCTCCTAGAGTCACATGCATGAGACTGAATATGAATTCAATACCTACATACCTACATGCTTTTTTTTTTATGAGAGCAGAGACCCAGTACCCTACAGAATCTCATGCAAAGAGAATGAATTAACATAAGAGCTCATCTTTGCTTTTGCCTCAGTCTAATTCTATAGGAATCTAAACCTAATTTTAATACCGTGTTTCCCCAAAAATAAGACCCTGTCTTATATTTTTTTGAACCCTGAAATAAATACTTGGCCTTATTTTCGGGGAAGTCTTGTTATTTTGGGCCACCTGGAACAAGACAGGGTTCCTCTTGTGATCGATTTCCAGCTCTGTCTTCCTAATGCACTTCCTAACCCTAACCAGAGGAAATGGCAGGGACCGGCTGCGCATGCAGTTACATATTTGGGGGGAGGGCTTATTTTCAGGGAGGGCTTATTTTTTGGTGGGGGGACTTATTTTAGTGCATGTGCTCAACAGCCTGATTGGCCTTATTATCTAGGGAAGTCTTATTTTCAGGGAAACAGGGTATTAATTATGTGCTTAATATAAATTTTACCTGCTTCATATCTTATACTATATTAATTTATTTGATTCTTTTGATTCATTTTATCATTTTAAATGTGGTTTTATATTCTGTAAGCCGCCTTGAGTCACCCTGGGAGAATAGGCGACAACATAAATTCAATAAATAAATAAATAATGCTTCCACAGTATTCCAGATTTATTCTCAGTTTAGGAAACTTATTAAAACTACATTTTGGATTTTGTTCTGACATAAAATTTATGATATACAATTACTATTTAAATGATTTAACCATTCATTGTTAAATCATATTGTTGGGACTGTAAACTGCACATTCTTCCAACAGTTGATGGAACACACAAGACACCCACACTGCTGAATCAGAACAATCCTTTCCCTTATGTTGTAACCAGTTTCCTTCATTTATAGCCAGATGTCTAGCAAATGGTTTTAATATTTAATACTGGGTGTACATTAGGTCAGGTGACAAGCTGGTTAGTTAATTCTTGTAGTAACTGATATATCAATTACTCATTGATCCTAAAAAGCATATTCTACACTTGCTGGAAAATGGCAGGAAGAAAAAAAAAGTTCAAAAATGCTCATACTCTATTTATTTCTTTTACTGTTAAATTTATATTATCTTTCTACAGGATTTCCTAGCAGGGTACATGGGAAAACTAATTCAGATAATCTTAATTCATTCTTCCACAGGAATCCTGTGAAATTTGTGAGGCTGAGGAAGAATGATCTAAAGAAGGAGATCCAGGGTCAAAAAAGGTTACCTTGACTGAGGGTGGCATTAAACTGAGACTACCTCAGTCCTAGTTTTACACATTAACTACTACATCAGACTATTCTGTCTTTGAAATAGTTTTCCAATGACAGTAATCTCTCGGCTAGAAACCTACATTTCATTAACCGATTCTTCAAACAATTGGAGTTAATACTCTTTGAAACTGTTAATAAATGTGAGTCTCAGGTAGAGGTTACTCATATTTTCCCTCTGATTATTCTGTGCTTCTGGTGCCTAGTTAGGCAATTTTATCAACAATGAAAACTATAGCTGGTTAAGAATTGCATTTTTTCCAGATGCATAAGGTGATAAAAATAGGGAGAATTTACTATTATTCATAATACCAGGAATGATATAATAAAAATGAATAGGAGCCAAGATCCTTTTATACCTTGGGAGGTTAGAAAATTTAAGAGGTTTTTGTTACAGAGCAATCACATTTGTTCCAATATTTATCTGATAGCTGATTTTCTAATGCAGGGGTCTCCAAACTTGGCAACTTGTGGATTTCAACTCCAAGAATTGCCCAGCCACCATGGCTGCCTGGGAAATTCTGGAAGTTGAAATCCACAAGTCTTAAAGTTGCCAAGTTTGGAGACCTCTGCTCTAATGGGAACAGACTGGCAGGGCAGAAGTTAGGCCAGTTGGAGATGATTTCATACAATTTGAGGACAGGATTGCATTTATTGGGTCTTGCAGCCAATAGATGGGATTGGCATGACTTTGGTAAAATTGTTTGATAAAGTTATGGTTCTCTTTCCTGGGTTCATATTAGCCAGCAAGTAGACAAAAGGTGAATGCACATTATGGGCTGGGCTGCTCATTACATGTGATTTAATCTGTTCTTCTGTGATAGGGTAATCTATTGGTTGTAATAGAGTGGTGTGATGGCCTATTAGTGAAGGTGCTCACCTCCCACTTGGAAAGTTGACAGTTCAATCCTAAATAGCAGCAGATGTTTTTTTCTTAGGGTGCAAAGAAAAAAAACCATTTCCTGTGAACTCACCATAGGCATCAGGAAGGGCATCCAGCTAGTGAACACTTTATCTAGTCACCCCAACTCTACTCTGAATAAGGACTCAAGGTTGTAAAAAGGAAGGGTTTATTTTTATTTTTCGGTTGTAATACTTACATATTTGCTGCCAAATAAAATGCAACTATGTCACACATGATATTCCCCCCCCAAAATTTTTAAAGTAACAGCAACACATTTATTATTTGAAATAATAGACCATTGCTATACTGCTTGCCTAAGGAATGGAGTTGATAATTATTGAAAAGATTTTTTTGAACAATCATGACTAATCAGTACTGAAGAGATTACCTAGCTGGGTTATGCAACATCTGCATGAGCAAGTTCAGAGAGCTCCAAGGATTCATCCCAGAGCTACAGATACTCCCTTTTTTTGGATCATGACTGTGATGATAGATTGAAACATATAAAGTCCTATTATGAACACAGAAGAAGACAGATAATCCCACTTGGTCTGAGTCCAAGGTAAGGAAAAAGCAATTAAATGTAACTGTTATTTATAGCTACCAAGTTAAATCTAACATTCTTTTCCTTCTTTCCTTTTGATCCTCAGGCTTCAATCAAAACCTTTAAGTTTAAATGGGATTGCATTTTGAAATGAAAGTAGTTTAAATGGAAATAACAAATCTCCACCTCCTGTCAAATCAGGAATTTAATAGTTTGTGCTGCTGAAGTGTCTAGCAATCTTTTCAAGTTTCTGGCTTGAAGTGATAAGAGTAAACAATCAGTAAGCTTGCTCTGAAGGTAAGAGATAAACTAAGGCATTGACTTTCATGTCACTTCAAAAACTAAGAGCTTAAGATAAGTTTTTATTTTTTTGCAAAAAGTCACTAGGTGAAAATGGTCTGCTTTTTGCTTTGCATGCTGACTGAATTTCATTAATGTACTGACAAAGATACATACATTTTTTTTCCTCAGTAGCTGTCACAGTTTCAGCATTGTAGTCTGTTTGAGCTGTTGTAATTTTTCCTTAAAACGCTCTTCACTACACTGCTAAAAATAGAAGCTCTGAAGTCCCCCCCTCCCCAATAGACTTATTAAATAAATACAGTCATATTGTTATATTGGAAATAAATATATCCTGTCCTAAGTGTGTGTTATTACACCAAATGTACATCCTCACTGATGGAGTCAGGACAACAATAATCTTAAGAAAAGCAACAAATTGAAGGGGCTCCCCATGATGATTTTATTAACCCAAAATTAGCAGATTACGGTGACTCACTTGTGTGCTGCGTCCCAACAAAAAGGAAGAGCCACAGGTGATACAGATGTTACGTAAAAATTGATCAAGGACAGTTTTCAGCTTGATATACACTTGAAAAAGATTTCAAATACAGCAATAGCTTTGCAGCTGGTTAAAGAAACAAGATAACTACAAAGGGAAACATGAACATCCCATAATGTGAACACAATCCTAGAAAGGAACAGAAGCAGCTTTGATATACCACTTATTCTAAGAAGCAGGACAAGGTAAGGATTTATGTAGTGTGTACCTTGGAATTGGCTTGCTCTCAAGGCATGAATTATGTAACCAATTAGTCACTCCCACATATGCATTGGCACACTAATAATAAAGTCATTCTTAAGGATATTACATGAGAGATATAGCAAAGAGCATAATACTCCATTCACGTAAATAAGCAAAAGCATGATTATTCAATTGATTCAACCTGAATTCTTATTTCAACTCAACACAGTAGGAAATGGGCAACATGTTGAATGGTAAAGCGGTCTCTAGATTAGAGAGCCAACTTCGCCTAGAAGAGCCTATAGCTATCTGTAGAAAATTGTGCATAGGCTGCATTAATTGCAGAGCCATAATGTGTCAAAATTGTTATTATGTTATTACGCTTATATATATGCAATTAAGGCTGGTAATCTGGTAAACAGACTACCAAAACAAAAAATGAGATTTTCTCTGTATTAATAAAAATGTTTATTTCAGATTCAATTGACTGGAACCATGATAGGTATCAGGGATCTAGACCATGTAGTGATGAAATATCGTGACTTACATTGTGAAAAGAGCAAACAATTAAAAAATTGGAAGGCAATAAAATTAGGGATAGAGAAAAAGTGAGAAGGACATTGAGAGATCCAACAATGAATAAGTTTCCACCTGGAAAAAGATCTGCTTGTTTCAAATATGTGATTTAAACATCAGACTATCCATATGTAACTACGGTAAAGAAATTAATATAATTCTGTTTTATTATCAGCAAACAAATGGCTGATTTAATCAATGAAAGACTGAGAAATTTAAAGAAGGATGATGAGAGGTTCTGAATATGGAACGGATAATTTTTTATTGTCTTAAAATAAAGCCAAAAACAAACTAACTAGCTTATTTGGAAAACAGAAAAAGAAGAGTTAAGAATAAAAGGGGAATAAAAAATGCAGAATGATTTTGAGGGTATCTAAAAGAAAATGGAAACGAGTAAAAAGGGCTGAACTAATAGCTTCCAGCAAAGTGGATAATATTCAAAAATAAAAGTAGGCAAAGATGGTGGATTAAACTGAAATTAGGAAACATTGGAAGGTATATTTTAAAGATTTGAATGAAAACGATATTAGTATGATAAAAAATAGAAATGAAACAAATGCTATACGTCTAATGTCCAAGAAAAAAGTGATGAAAAAGAAATTTGTAAATGAAAATGAAAAAGAAAGCAAAAGTGTACCAATCATAATAGGCATTTTGAGTGCAATCCCAAAACATCTGGAGAAGCATATGAATACCATTGCCAGGGACAGAATCATCATTAGTCAATTGCAAAAGGCAGCAATTGATTTGGAACAGTTTACATTTTGCAATGATATTTCTAATATCATCAAACATCAACATGTGCCTATCCCAGACCTTGGAAGGATTTGATAGGTGGATAAACATGCCAAATCCAGTTCTAAACATTTGGCTAACTGTGTGACCAGCCATAACAATAATAATGATAATAATAATTTATCAAATTTTATGCTGTTTAAGTCTGAATGACTCTGGGCAGTTGTACATATTGCAACCCCACTGTTTTTCATAAACTTAACTGAGTTATTATAAGTGAATTCATCAATAAGTAAATAATCAGACCAATTGCCTTGCTGCTAATTTATATAAAATAAATTATTCTACAATACCACTTTTCCTTCCATTCCTCCATTTGACTGTACTTGATATGCAAAGGATAGGAGGTGGGTGGTGGGTTTCTACTGGATTGGGCTGGTTTGGGAGAACCAGCAGTAGTGGCGGCAAAGAGTCTTTGGTGGCGCAGATTGCTAATGCACTGGCTAAGTGTGTCCACTTAAAGTCCAGCTGCTTGCAATTAGTGCTGGTTCGATTCTCACCAGGCTCAAGGTTTACTCATCCTTTCATC
>JANHFM010002024.1:99864-127028 GCA_032468115.1 Grayia smithii
TGGCTTGTGCTTAATTGTAAGCCGCCCTGAGTCTCCGGAGAAGGGCGGGATATAAATGGGATTAAAAAAAAAAAAAGGCTCCGTCCACCCATCCAGATGTCACTACAGATGCTCTGTGCATACGCAGAAGGTTCTGTGCATGTGCAGAAGGTTCTGTGCATGAGTGAAGCAAGCACGCAAACATGCACGCTCCTGATTCCAAACTGGTAGTGAAGGTAAGAGGAACCCACTATTGAGGTGAACCCATCATCCAATGAAATGCTTGAGCAAGACATGAAAAACCTGGGATGAGTTTTTTATGAAAAAAAGAGGTTTTGGCTACTCTGATTCAGGTTGCAAACATACATACAGAGATACAGTTGCTGAAGAATAGAGTTATTTACCACAGCCAGGCAGATAACAGTAGGCATGATCATAATTTGAGGTCTTTGTATGGAGGGCTTGCCTGAATAATTTTGTCTGAAGTTCAAGTAGCAAAAGAATGGTCCAAATTCATTCCAGGAGTCAAAGATCTGAGTCTGGTAGTAAGCCAGTCCAATAGTCAAGGAGTTAAGAGCAAGGAAACAAAGAATAAGAGTCACATGCTGGAATTACAAATGGTTGATTTCAATGAAGTCTGAAAGGAAAATGGCTGCATAAATCTATTGGCTGGCTGAAATTACTCAGGTCTTGCATTTGCTTAGCCAGGAGCCACATTGAACACTGCTCTGTTCAGTGCTTTATGCATTGAGAACTGGATCTTGGGGATAATTCCTTATCATCCAACTGCTCCAACTGAACAGGAGATGCTTGGCTTGATGATCATGCCTCGATGATTCCTGGGACTGACAATCCAGAGGCTCACCTGGAGGAATGTCGAAGTTGAAGTCAGATTCTGAATCTGAATTGGAGTTCATGACAATGACAAAAAATGAAATGCCTTCTTAGAAAAAATAATCATCTACTACCAGAATGGCATCCAGGCCCTTGACATATAGTAAATCACTTACTAAATCCAAGGCAACTATATATCAAGTTTTCCCCTGTAGGAAGGGGAAAGAATATATAGGTTAGACCAGGGCTGTCAAACTTGCAGCCCACCGGTGGGATATGTCACACGCTGGTCATGCCCATTCCCGGTTTAGCGAAGGGGGGAAAAGTTGTGATATATCACATGACAACGCCATGACAATGCGAGTTTGACACCCCTGGGTTAGATTATTCCAATCTGTTGGTGGGAGATCTGACATGGCAATAAGTATGGTACAGGAAAGCATAGTTCTTGACATTTGTTTTAATTTTATCCAACAATAGTCTTTAAGAGGAAGATGCAACATTTTAAAAGTTTCAAAATGTTCAGTTAGCTACCTGTCATGGCAGAACTGAAAGATATCTTTTCTGAAGGAATAAACCGATCAAAAACTACAACGAAGGTAATGCATGGTTGGTGGTCACTTGCTTTATTGAATCATCAATGTTAGCACTCAGAGGTATAACAGACTGTCCAGTTGCCTAGTCTTGGCTCTTTTGCATCAAAAATGGAGTTCCCATTATGAAATTACCCTTGTCATTAAACCAATTATAAATCATATATGAGGTAGGTCTATAGGAATTTTGCTGTTGTTCCACTGGAAATGTAGTATATTTGTCAGGATTCCTGTCATATTTCACTTTGATAGTGAGATGGGTAGCACATACATTAAATAAATAAATATTTGGCAGGCAGAGCCCTGAAAATCAAAATTTAATCTGTGCCTAATGATCAAAGAATGCTGTTATCTCAAAACTAAGGAGATAATTAAGTCATCTACCCAAGGAAAAGAAATGATCTATTGTAGAAATATTGTTTCTACATATTTTGAAATATTGTAGAAATATTGTAAACTATTGTTTACACTATTTTTATCTTTTTCTTTTTATTGTTGTAAACTGGCTAGACCAGGATTGTCAAACTCGATTTCATTAAGTGTCACATCAGGGTTGTGTTTGACCGCAGGGGGCTGGGATGGGTGTAGCCAGGGTGGGTGTGGCCAGCATGTCACTCATGTTGGATGGGGTGCTTGTGGTGGCAAAAACTGTCTCCCGAGCCCCATTTTCAGCTGCACCGGCTTATTGCAACCCTCTACCAATGAAAATGGAGCTCGGGGAGGGTCACATGTGCCCCTTGCAAGCTCCTTCATTTTCGGCTGGGATGGTGTCCTGCAACCCTCTGCCAGAGAAAACAGAACTCGGGAGGGCTGTGCAGGCCCTCATAAGCTTTGTTTTCACTGGCAGAGGCACCAAGGGCCAGTCATTTGCTAGGCGGCGGGTGGGCCAGATCTAAGCACCCCATAGGCCTCATCCGGTCCCCGGACCTTGAGGTTGACATCCCTGGCCTAGACCATCTTCACGGCAAGATAGATAGCAAATAAATTTAACAAATAAATAAATAACAAGATATAAGTTTACAATACTATGCTTTCTTATAGGAAAATCCAGAAAACAATATAATTCAAATACTGAAGGTGAAAGTTTGGAAAAGTCCTAAATTCATTATAAATACCTCCCCTTGTTGAACATAGTTATTCCAGTGGCAAACATAAGGGAAGTGCTAAATTTATTTTCAGATTTCCCAGCTATTTGGATATAAGTGTTCTTTTGAGATACTTCCTTAAGAGAATTTTAGAGGAGAATTTAGGATGCTGCATCAGGGATTCAACTACATCTTGTTTCAGACTTTTTTGAAGCCTGAAAAAAAATCAGACCAGATAAATTTCAGAGAAATACTGATCTAATATAGGAGGTCCAATGCTCTTCTCTTGAATTACTTTCAACAGATATTTTAGTCCTAATGTCTACTCTTATATTTTTATCTGTATACTAAACAAAGCTTTCTTTTTCTTTCTTGACATCCATTCTTATTTAGAAAGTATTATGGAAACAGCTTTACATTTTTGTTTTTGATACTATGGTTGACATTAAAATAAACATGAATTTTAAAATAAGATGCAAAAATGTTAAATGCTGTGACGGTTTATTAAACCTGGTTAAATAATGTATTGCATTGGAGATGATTTATATGGCACCAATTATTTTTGCAAGATGAATATTGTAAAATACACCGTATTCAATACGTGCTACTTTTGTTGGAAGGAAAATAGAAACTCTTTTAATCTCTTTTACTCTATGCATTTTTCCTTCATTTTAGAAATGCAGGCACCACATTATTGTATTTTACAAAAAGGGATTATGCTGGAGAAGAATAGATACCTTTGGTTGGTATGATGCAGTAATTATGAATAACAAATTAACATAATATATTAGGCTGTAAAATACATTAATTTCATTCCTGCTTGAAATTCAGAGCCACAATGAAATAGCTATGAATCTTTAAGGATTTGAACCACCATGATTTCAATGTGGTTGAGTCCTAGCAGACCCTGTGCTCTTAACTATCAGACTATCTAACTACTATCAGAGTAGGGCGTTCTCTGTGGGCGCACCCACCCTCTGGAACGGGTTACCCACCAAGCTCCGGACGGCGCCCGATCTCCACTCTTTCCATCGTGACCTAAAGACTTGGCTATTTCAACAGATGGGCTGATGCTGTTTCCAGGGTTTTATTATTTATTAACTTTGTACGTGGGTTTTAAATTGATTTTAACTGTTCTTTTTAATTGCTTTTATACATTTTATTCGTTGTTCGCCGTCCTGAGTCCCTCGGGAGAAGGGCAGCATATAAATTTGCTAAATAAATAAATAAATAAATAAATAAATATTTCTGTATTGCTATCGACATGCCAAGTATAGAATTGATTTATATGGAATTAAATTAGGAAGCAGTTTCTTCCTGTTTCTTTAAACTTATTGTAAAGCTTTAAAATGTCTTCTTCATCCCAAAGCTATCTGTTCTGTCCAACAGAGATCCGGGGGACAATCAAGGGCGAGAAGACAGACTCCTAAGATCAAAAGGCAATGCATCAGTCCCTTAGGGAAAGCATAGCAAACTTGATTCATTGTTTTAAGTACAGTGATATAAAAGTGGTCAGGGTAGAAGTGATGTTGTGATTCAGGCAAAGTCATCATGCCCAAGAAATGGCTTGCAATGACAGATTCTGGACTTGTGGGATCAAGAGGGTGGCCTGAAATAAACATTGTCTCAGTTTGATACTGCTTTGCAACAGACAGGTCCTCCCAGGCTCAGTTGGCACTCATTGTGGTTTTGACTGCCAAAGAGGATATTTGTTTTATGAGCCTGAGTCTGAAATTTGGCGCTCTCTATTAGACACCCCTCTGTTTTTCATTTAATAGGAGCAATGCTGCTTAGGGTTTAGAGGCTGTATATCTGAGGCTGAAGATGATGTACAGACTAGTTCTGCTTTCATTTCCATTCAGGAAATCCAGGCTGCTGCTGCTGCCCCAACTAATACTTTTAAGATCACCTCCTCTCCTAAAGAGGAACACATGGTGGTTTTATCTCTGAAATGTTTCCCTGCATTGTCTTCTTTTGTCTATTCTATCGGTACCTGATTGTTCTACACTCATGATACAATATAATTTGATAGAGGAATAATATGTTACTACCTTCATGAGGAAAATTATCAGTTCAGGATTAAGGAGTATATTTAATATTTTATTTAATTTATTAAACTTGCATTCCACCTGACTCGAAATGACTCAATTCTAAATGTTGACACCTTATCATTAGGCAAGAACATAATGCCATGTAATATTTCTGCAGCATGAGGCAAATCTCATGATTTACGTACCAGCAATAAAGATGCAAGTATGAAAATGGGGAGTTTATACCTGATATCATCATGACATGCCATTTTTGTCATCAGAAGTAGCTGCAGATGTCCATTTTGTTCCTATGGTGAGTGTTCACATTTTTTATATACTAGAAATGCATCCTCCTGGGAGGAAGAACAGAGCAACTAAACTCTACAGTACCTTCCGTTAGCACAAAGGAAAGGAGCAATTTCTTTCTCTCTCATTTTGCATGAGGGTAATTCAGGTTCAGAATATCCAGAGAAGGGATGGAGTCTTGTTAAATCAAACCAAAAGGCATCAGAAATTGCACTTGGCCTTTGAGCTAGAAGAGTTTTTCTTGAGGTGTAGTCCAATGACCTCTGGGGACTTCCCAAGACTCATTCAGGGGTCTACAAAAATCATTCATAGATATTTTTTTTGAAAATATATCTTTGTTTTAAATAAAAGGACTACAATAAGACTTAAAGAATAATAAAATAAGCAGAGAATATTGTTGATGTATCTTTTAATATGTACTGTATATCCTGTGCAATTGTTAAATAAAACTTTAACTGTTAAAAATTACAGTTTCCTATTTAAAAAAAACCTGTCACTTTTAGATAGAGCTAGTCCAAGACTTACAACCATTTGTTCAATGACCATCTGAGGTGACAACAGCCCTGAAAAGGTTACTTACTGTATGACTGGTCCTCATCACTGCTACATCCCAGGATCACCTAATCACATTTGTGACCTTCCCAGACAAAGTCAATGGGGGAAGTCAGACTCATTTAACTAATGTGGCATAAAAGGTTGTAAAATTCACCACTCACTTAATGACCACATTGCTTAGCTATGCAGGTTCCATTCCCAATTGTGATCATAATTTGAGGACTGCTGTATAATTGCCATTAGTCCCATATTTCTGCACATTTAACTTCAATAGAAGATTGAATAGACATGTCTAGAATTGCACAGTAAATCTGTTAATTAATTGGCTAGTTCACTGTGGCAGAAAAGTATCTCACACATTGACCATGACTTGATATTTATATTCAGTTCAGACAAGATAGTTTAGAACTTTTAAAAATAGTTTAATGGAATAAGAAAAATACTACTGAAAGAAAAATTAATATAAACTATAAGTATAGTCTTCTCCAAGACACAGTGGTAGTGCAAGTTCATTTAACCTACTTGAATATTTTTAAATAACTTTCAAGAGGATTTACAGTGTAGAACCACAATGAAGAGTCCATTGGTTTAAATTAGAATCAGTTATTAAGTTATTAATGCTTCCAACTGTAATTAATAGACAATTTGCAAGGTTATCTATCCTCATGAGACTTAAGCAACTTCAGCGAAGGCATCAACTTTCTTTTAAACATTGTAAAATTATAGCTGTTTGTCAAAGAAGCTTTTGTTTTTCTAAAAAAGATACATTTAATATTAGTACATCTCTAGATAGATTAGCTAAAGCTAATGTTTGTTTGAGAGAGAAACATTCAAAATCCCTGAAACAGCAAAAACAGTGTGTGATCCAAAAGGAAAGGATATATGTAAAAGACTCATAAAGACATATTACACCAAAGATACTTAGTGGAATGAAAACCGTTTTATATTTTGTCTTAGTACTTTAGCAGCAGAGAGATCATTGAAGAAATACAGAACATTTCAGAGTAGTTAACTGAAAAATCATGGGGATGGAAGGTTACAATTAGCTGCTTTTTTTTTTTGTCTTCCCTAAATCTTCCACACAAGTTTCATTACATTATCCCAGGTTCTTGTATTGTAAGGAATCAAATACTGTTTTCTTTGTATGATGTATACATTTATACAATTCTATCGTATTCCCTTTCATGTTTTCTCTAAACTATGAAGCTCCATTGCAATTTTCTTGTAGAAAAGTCACTTTCAGTTTGGCTGCCTTTACTCATGTCTCCCTCTTTGTTGTTTATAGACTGTTCTGTAGGATTATACCATATTAGCCCTCTTTTTAAACTATATTGACATAGAATTTGGCTTATGTTTTCACTGTTATCTTCCTTAATAACTCCTTTTATAGCAGTGTTTCTGTTCTGCTATTTCAGTTCAGTTATTTCCAAAATAAGGCAACAAAACTTTATACACTGGAGCACCTAGTCACGTTTCAAACAAATTAAATGCATACCTTCCATAAGCCCAAAGAGCCAACTTTAAGCATTCAGTATTTCTTAGAATCAGACACCTACTGTTTTAATGTGCATTGGCCCCACACTGTCTGATCTCATCAAGTATTTGAACATTTTTTCAAATAATAAACAAAACAAAACAAAGGCTAGATAACTTAGTCCCCAAAGAGAACACTTACTTTGATAAGGGTAAGGAATAAACAAAGTGGATTTTTATTTATCAAATTATATGTTTGATTTCTCCCCCCAAAAATTTCTTCACATGAAATCCATTCAAACACAATCTAGTAAATTGACTAAAAGGAGAATATATTTTGTTCTCTCAATCATTAGCCCAGAATATAATTGTGAACCTATCCAGAGTCATTGGCAGTATACAAATTTAATAAATAAATATAATAAACATATATATGTAGAATATATATATATATTCTATTTTCTAGAAAACAGAAAATAGAAAACAAATACAAAACAAATATATTTGACTGGAGGTAGTTTGTTGTGGACAACTGCCTGGATGGCTCCTGGGATGGGGCTGAAGGGCAAAAGGGAAGCAATATTTGGGTAAACCAGGTGTTACAGAAAGAAAACACACACACACACACACACACACACACACAAAGAAAAATGAAATAATAATTTTAAAAAATGATACCCAGTCCCAAGTTTCTGAATTGTATACAACAGTTTATTGGTCTACAATAGTAGACCAATAAAAAGGAATTCCATTTGCCTCATTTAGCACCACTGAAATTCAGTTTACTGTAAAAGAACACAATAGCTCCCACATCTGAGGCATTGAAAGCGTATTTAAAAAGGGAAGACCTTCCCCAGTTTCTTCAGTGTTAGATGAAAAGTTTGGCAGGATGTTTAATGCTGCCAAAAAGTCATAACAAGACTAGAAGGAATCCCCAGAAAGAAAATGTTGGGGATAGGGTGGAAGTTATGCAGTTCAGGTGAATATTTTCATCTGTTTCATTTCCCAAAGCTAAAGAATAAACCAAGGAGTCTTTGCAGTTGGAAAACATTCTTGGAGAAGCAATCTGGTCAAAAAATCTCTTCATCTCCTTATACCAGAGACCATCCAGGTTCCAAGTTAAGCAACCTGCATGATCATCAGGGAAATTTCTTAAATGTATCTGGTCAGATATCTAATTAAACATTCTAGAAATAACTAGTGAATGAATAAATCATGTTGCAGCCTCTGTACTTAAAAATAATAGATGCCTCTAGAGTTACCTAGTATTAGTTCAAATCTTAAGTATAACCATATTCAAACTTTATATCTTAGATTCCAAAATGAAAGATGGAATATATTCTGATTTCAATAAATGCAACATTGGCTGAATTTGGTGACCATTAATTAAATGCTATAATCTTGATAAACTATTATTATTCTTATTAATATTATTATTATTATTATACAAGTCCCAATGCCAATAAAGAAGTTGTGAAATCTAAATAGCAGTAAAAATAAACTTCTGTCAATTTCTATCTATCAAGTGAGAGCCAGTTAAGTGTAGTGGTAAGCAAAGTGTAGTGCAGCAAAAGACTACAAAGTGGAAGACCATGTTTGTAGTCTAATCCCACTTTAGGTGCAAAGCCAGTGGGCCATTTTGGATTAATCACTTTTCCTCAGCCTTCAGGTTTGCAATGGCAAACCACTTCTGAAAAACTTGCCAAGAAAACTGAAGGGACTTGTTCAGGGAGTCCCCAAGTATCAAACAAAATCAAAACAGTCAATATTTCCTGATTTAGTTCTTACATCATTAACAAACTGAAAAGAAGAATACAGTCCTATTATCAAGGATATGTAGCTATTTATCAACATGCCTCTGGTATAAAACTATCTGAAATAAGAGTAGAATACAAATATCAAAATAATCAACTGCCATTCTAGATAAAATAAATTGATAGACATTGATCAAGTGAAGCACAGTAGTCCATAAAAATTGTAATTTATTTCAGTTTCCATAGATTTATATCTGTACATGTGTGTGCCATTTATTAACTAAAAGAATCAATACAAAATAATGGTGCAAAGTGAAATATACTTTGTGATATTCTATTCATATACTAGTTGTCATAATTCAATACTTTTCATGGGGAATAATCTTTTCAGTGCTAGATACTTGTCCCATTACCTTCAAGCTTGTAATTCTCTTTAGATTTTACATCAAATATACAATATTTTTCTTATCTTGAGAGACACCTATATTTCTCGAGTTTCTAGTTAAACAGGAGAAATAAAAAGTTTGAAGAACTCCATGGAGATTAAAGTACAGCATCAGGAGTCAGCATTGCAGGTCAGCCATCAAGATTCCCAGCCTCCCAGATGGGCCATGACAATCTCACTCACTGCTGGTGACATAGTTTACTCTATTATCAGTCCACCCACTGATTGGCAAGCAGCAGAATTAGCTGCTGCAGCTCCTGCTGCTTCCTCAGCATCTTCTTCTTTGAGATGGCATTGTGAAACTTAGATTTGCAATTATCCATAAAGAAAAGGCTGTTCACCTCCATTGCTTGCCATTGTTTTCATCCATCCGCTCTGTGAATGAAATCTTGAAGAGCAGTAATAATGATAACAGATATGAGCAGGAGCCACTGAAGGTCGTGCTTGTTTTGTTTTTCCACTGTCTGAGCATGTGTGAATGGAGAGTGATTTATACCTGTCTTCAGTTAAGGTGGGCAATCTGAGGATGCCTCTTTTTTATACCCTTCAGAACTATATTACACTTGTACCAATAGTTGTAGATTCTTTGGAAGCAATCCCAAAACATCTGGAGCATCACTTGAACACGACTGGCATTGACAAAATCACTATCAGTCACTTGCAAAATGCAGTTTTTTTTGGAATAGATTATATACTGCAATAATACCTTTAATACCAGCAAACAAGAGGGTCATGGCCCCATCAGAGCCCGGTTTGGAGGAGGAGGAATTGGAACTGGGATTGTCCAACAGGGAAGGCACACCAGGGGTTGAGGACAATACTGCCCCATTGGGGGAGGTGGTTGACCTGACAGAGAGCGGCTTGTGACTTGTGCTTGTTGCTGTTTACTTTGCCTAGCTTGGAAGATTGCTCTTTCCCTTTTGTTTGGACCTAACCCTGCTCTTATGGACTGCAGAACAGTTTCTTCACTGTGGCTTTGGAACTGCTTCTTGCCTGGGACCTGTTTCTTGACCTGAGGATTGCCCTTGCCTTGTGCCTGGACTCTGCCTTGTGGATTGGACAGGACCTTACCCTGTGAGCATGCTCCTACTCTGTTGGATTTCTTTAAATTACTGGGCTGTGTTTGGGAGACTGAGGGAGACTATGCTGATTCATTAAGATGCCTAGGTTCCTTTGAAGAATTCAATGCATAAGAAATAAAATACAGGCAGGTGTGACTTCCCATTGATGTGAACAAATAATAATATAAGCCTTGCAATTCTGCAGAAAAGCAGAAATAGTCTTCAGAAAACCAGGAGCACCAGCTATTTTTACTTGCCTTCTTTTAAAAAATCCGAGTGCAGAGAGGGGAAGGGAGGCAATGGGATGGAGTGACTGAAGGATCAATCATCTAATCACAGAGAACTGGATATCAGAAGCTGTTCAATTACAATTACAGTGCAATTTAGTGAAAGGATAAGTCCCTAGAAAAGGATGCTAATTTCTTTTTTCTTCCCCAGCTTCTTTTGTGTTCTACCAAATTAAAATAAGATAACTGAAGAGCTTAGCAATTGCAATTGCAATTGAGCAAAAAAAATTTGGGTGGGGGGAGACACTTCTGTAATACCTGCATTTTTCATAAACAGAGATAAACAATGCATTGCATACCTGCATCTTTGCATATCAGGCAAATTCACATTGCAGCAGTGGTGAAATCCAATTTTTTTTACTACCAGTTATGTGGGCGTGGCTTGGTGGGGGTAGCTTGGTAGGCATGGCAGGGGAAGGATACTGTAAAATCTCCATTCCCACCCTACACCAGGGGAAGGATACTGCAAAATCCCCATTCCCTCCCCACCCCTGGGGAAAATATATTGCAAAAACTCCTTTCCCACCGCACTCTGGGACCAGCCAGAGGTGGTGTTTGCCAGTTCTCCAAACTACTCAAAATTTCTGATACCGGTTCTCCAGAACCTGTCAGAACCTCCTGAATTTCACCCCAGGCTGCAGCAATCATCCTGCATTTCCTTGATTGACTCTAGCTTTTGGCTAGAATGGAATGACTTTCCTTTGCTCATCCTCTATAGATCCATTTATTGGAAGGAAACCTCTATGCATAAACCATATAATCAGCTTTCAAAACACTATTCTCCATTCTGAGTGTGAATTGTACTCTTCTGGCTTTCAAACCTGTGATTACCCTAGTGTTACAGCTTCCTTTTTTAGACAAATTGTTATTGGTTTGCATTTAAACTAAATTTTAAAAGCCTCATTGTATTTTAAAGACAGCTTCTCCTGGGCTAATAAGTGGTTATTTTTGTTAAATTTCTTGGTCTTAGTGCATGTCACTTAGAATAAGCAGATAAAGCTTCCTTTAGCAGTAGATGTAGTGCTAAGTAGTCAAATTAAGTTTCACTAAAAAAATAAAGAACCAATATTCAGGGTCTTGTTGTACTTGTATATATTGATACCTTAGCTCAGAACACTTTTACAGTAACATTAATGGGCACTTATTTATTTTGGAGTGTAGATGATCTTTTAGCAAATAAAAATGGTATTGTTTTATTTTGTTCTGATAATCAGTAGATCCACCCTCTGATTTGTAGCAATAAAATCCAAACATTGCTCCACTGCCAACTAGTGGTCAATGCAATATCAAGAGAGGTATTGATGATTCACTTACTGGCAGATCTTAAACAATTCTGCCGGTATTTAATAAACTCCTGCAGCATTTTTGTTGATAATTAATAGGATAGGCCCCAGTAAGCAGTAAGATATTTTAAGATAGCTAAGATTCAAGATCATGGTACAACATAGGTACAAAGAACCAGAAGGAATTATCCAATATAAACTCAAGAACTTTCAAAAAATTTTAAAGGAAGATGCAATGCTTTTTCTGCCCAATCATTATCTAGCAAAATGCAATACTTAAATATCAGTGTATAAAAACCTAATCTATGTAACTACACATTTCCAAGCCTAATATTTTCTGATGTAGGCTTCAAAATGATGTAACGTGTTATTCAGAAAACTTGAAAAAGCTTCAAGCATTCATTAAAAGAGCTAGAGGCAAAGGGAAAATTATTGACCAAACCATAGTTTCAAGAATCTTTAAATACACTCTTAAATTGTAACCAAATTATGGAAAACCTTGCACATCTCTTGAAACCTTTTCTTCAGTCCTATTGTTTAATGATGCAGATCTCTCAAAAACCTTCTCCAAAACTTTGCAAGACTATGCAATTCACTTAAAATATAATAGTTTTATCATGTGATTTTAACTGTGAATGTTGACACATCAGAAAAAACAGATATAGTTTTGGTCATTTAATAAGTTGTCCCAAGATTGGGTTAGTTTTGAAATGAATATGCTAATAGTCTTCCATACTTTACCAGGGGAAGGATAATGGAGAAGTGAGGAGGGCAGCAGAGGGAGAAGGTATCCTCCCGGGTGCCTGATGGTATAGAAACATGTGTGGTGTGATCAGTACGCTCAATTTCATCATGATAACCAACAATATTATCAGCAGCAAGTAGCAGAAGACACCACTGTCTGCCAGAATGATAGCTAGGATTGCTATTGTGATTATAGCAGCCTTGACATAATTGAGAAAGGAAACATAGGCCTGTTCAGAACTTGCACAACATTGTGACATTGTGACCTTGGGAGATAACCTACCGCTGAAGATGCTTTCAGCTTCCATATGACCCTTAAATCAAAGATATAAGTATAAGTAGAAATATGAGAAAGGATGTTTCCTTGGAATTCCGCACTGGACTTTTTTCCCTTACTGGACTTTTTTCCCTGGAAAAAAAATTCTTCCCATAATTTGCTGAAAATAGATGACAAAGGGTTGTACCATTTTGAGATAAAAAGAAACGTACAGTGCTCTATAGTCTCTAAAATTATAAACTACTTTAAATATTATGTTATGCTGTCCCACTTTTGGTGAAAGAGATGGCTATATAAATTTGATTAGTAAACAAATAAAATAAAATATAGGCACAATTGATTAAAACAAAAACAAATACAGGCCTAATTGCATGTATGAGACGATTCTCTATTCTGCACCCTTACTACTAATTGGAGAGGTCAGTTCTTAGCTACGAAATGTTTGCATAATAGCATAGGTGTGAATATAACATTTACTCTTATAGATACACACACACACACATGTACATGTCTATGTGTATATGTATGTATACACACATGTGTGTATGTATGTGCATGTATATACATATACATCAGTGGTGAAATCCAATTTTTTTTACTACCGGTTCTGTGGGCATGGCTTAGTGAGCATGGTGTGGCTTAATGGGCATGGCAGGGGAAGGATACTGCAAAATGTCCATTCCCACCCCACTCCAGGGGAAGGATACTGCAAAATTCCCATTCCTTCCCCACTCCTGGGAGAAGGATATTGCAAAAACTCCATTCCCACCCCATTCTGGGGCCAGCCAGAGGTGGTACTTGATGGTTCTCTGACCTACTCAAAATTTCCGCTACCGGTTCTCCAGAACCTGTCAGAACCTACTGGATTTCACCCCTGATATACATACACCTACTATTGTTAGTAGTTTACTTCTATTAATCAGAAAACATAATGTGCAATTATATATCTTTGGTGTCTTTTCTGTAACCCATTCCAGTAAAAAAGGATTCTGAGCAACATACCAAAGTTTAATAACATTATGCATAGGAAAACTTTTGCATTAATTTCAACTTGCAGCTGGTGCCTTAAATAATTTTTGGAGAAAAATAGCAATACCGGTTGCCTGAGAAAGCTGGTGATTTTGTATTTCATTATGTAATAGCTGTCACCTTAGTAATAAGAATTTCTAGTGTCTTGATTTGATAATTCTCTCTTGTAAAATAGCAAAAAGACCATCCACTTACAGAAATTGAAATCCAATACATCCATGATGTTTTGGGCTGGCAGGACTCCACATATTTGTTTCATGAAAGGAAAAGTTAATTTATTTTAAGTCAAAAGTTTGGCAGTGTTATGGAAATACGTGTAACAGTGAGAAAAAGACTAATGCAAAAGTGCTGCATGGTAGCTACTCAGCACTACAAAATTCAGCTGGTTGCAAAAAAGCAAGTTAAAATGTAAACTAGTTGTATTAGCTGTTAAATTATCGGTAACTAGATCTTTCCAAACAGCTTTAAGAGAATTTAAATATGAGATAAAAAGATTATGGTAGGGAAGAGGAAGGTAGTCCTTGATCCACCACATTTAAACCCAAAATCTATGTTGTTAAGTGAGAAATTTGTTGTGAGTTTTGCCCCATTTTACAATTTTTCTGGCCACAGTTTATTTATTTATTTATTAGAATTTGTCAAACAAAAATGAGAACAAGAATAAAAGAATAAAAATACAATGACAGGGATGATAGGCACGTTAATGCATTTATGTACGCCCCCTCTACTGACCACTTAAGAATGATGTAAGGTCCACGGAAGTAAATTTGTGACTGAAACTGTGAAAAGTTGTTAAGTGAATCACTGCACTTGTTAAGGTAGTACACAGTTGTTAAATGAATCTGGCTTCCCCATTAACTTTGCTTGTCAGAAGGTCGCAAAAGGAGATCATATGACCAGGGGACACAACATCCATCATAAATGTGAGTCAGTTGTCAAGCATTCAAAGTAAATCACAACAGTCGTAAGTGTGAAAAATGGTCTAAGTCACCTTTTTCAATGCTGTTGTAACTTCAAACCATCATTAAATGAACTGTTTTAAGTCGAGGACTACCTGTACATGAAACTTGTATTCTTATGACTAAAAATTAATAACTAAAGTAAAATAGCTGTGCAAGAGATAATGGCAGAAACTATTATCATTTTCTATAGTAAGGACTCATTTTCTCAAAGAAAATCTCCTAAATGCAATGAAATACAAAACAGTGTTATAGCTGATACTTCTAGATGTATTGAAAATACCTTTCTTGATTTTTATATTTAAAAACACAGATTCCAAAATATCGGAGCTATCTACATTGTAAGCTGTTTCTTCCTCTTAGGAACTAGCACTGGCAAGTAATTCTTTTATCACCCACATTTTGGTTTGTAATGCCTCAGATAGCATGCTGTGAGTTACACAGGGGCCTGTTTCCTACTTCCTACTTAACCAGCAGCTGCCTGGGAAACCATAGACCTCAGAACAGAATGGGAATAAACAGGTGCATTGTAAGAGTGTAACACTTCCTCTGTGAAGTTTTATTCCCATCTTAGTCTTTCCAACTCTTGTTCTTTATTTATGGATCAAAAAGTGGACGTACATGGAAATTGAACTGAAAAGCATGCAAGGTAAGTTGGTTTTTGGGAACATTCAGAGCACATGAACATGAACCTAAGAGTGGAAGAAAACAGAACTCAGAATTCACAGTGCAAGAGCACGATGCACCAATCTATGGATAACTCCCTTGGCATCCCTGAAGCATTCTGGCCCATCTCATGGAACTTTTTTTCCTTTTATTCATTTTTTCTTTTAAAGAACACTGCCAAACTGCAAAACAGATGCTAGTCCTTACAATTACCTTTATTTCCAAGAATATTTCTAGGTTGAAAATAAAACAGAATAGCTGGCTGAATTCCAGGATTTTACTTGGATGTGTGCCATTGGCCTAGATTGGGGAAAGATAAGTTGGTGTGATCAAGACTATTCTGAGGCAGAAGAATGAAGTAAGCAGCAAACCAGCTTTCTTTCTTATATTATAAAGCTCACCTGAATGCAATGACACATACACACAGACACAAAAACAGCTGCCAACAACAATTGATAAACTCAGTATGTTGACTAAAATATGTTAAATAAGTCAGTTCTCCTTAGGATCAAAGTTAATTATGGTTTTGCCATGGCTAGCCACAATGATACAAAAATAAAGTTTGCATTCTAACATAATACAAGATCTTCCCTTTTGTACTTGAATCACTAGGCCACATATAACTTCATATGAGGAAATGTAATATCACAGTGTACAATTGGTCTCTACGCACCTATATATGATAGCTTTAAGTTCGATTAATTTCAATGGGAGTGACATTTAAATAATTTAGCATAAATCCATTGCTCCAAAACTAACCTTTATTTTTCATCTGGTGAAGACCAGTAATCTAAATTATTGATCCCAGATCTCCTTCTGAATTACGGAAAATATTATTTGCACCTAAGAATCACGAATTAAGGGCTATAAATTAAACCCCGTGAAAGAATTTATTGGAAAGTGAATTGTTTTACTATTCAATTTGCAACTTGCTCCCTTTGCTTAGCCATTTGGGCACCAAAATAGTTTTTGTTTTTTTTACTAGACCTGATTGGACCAGGTCTAGTAAATATTCTGGAATTTAAAAGTAAAAAATTGGATAAGGGAAAACTAGAGCTTAACTTCTCGGATGAATCATAAAAACTTTGGAAGAATCAAATTAGTTATTTGTAAATGAATCACATTTAAATTGTTGATATACAAACCTCTTTGTATTCAAGTGAAATTTTGTTTGTCAATAGTCTAATTTTATTCTGAATTTTAATTTCTTGTACTTCAAATAGCAGCTTTAATACCTGGCGTCTTTGATTGCAGAAATAAAAGAAAAACCAGGTTCTCCTTCAGCTTTGTTTTTAAGTCTTTGGTGAATGATTAGATAAAACGTGCATTCTACCACAGAAAAGTTGTTGGGTTACCCCTAAATCTAGATCTTTAATATTGCTATTAATAGTCATAAAGAAAAGCCACCCGGAATCCTTTGGGAGTTGGGCAGCATATAAATTTGATTAAATAAATAAAAGTAAAGTTGTAAGTTTCATTATAATTTAATTTGTTCTACAGCCCAAATGTCCCATTGGCATAATGACTCTGAAGAGCTGGTTTGTTAAAAATGAATGTTTATGGAATTTTATACTGTATATATAAATGCAAAATATTTACACTGTAAATTGGCTGACATAAGAATCTATGAAATGTCCTAGTTGAGACAAATAAAAAAAGAATTCAAAGCATGATGTTTTAATTTTTTAAAAGAATAAGTTACTGATTCAGAGTGAGATCACATCCTTAGTTGAGTCCCTGGTAATATTTCACTTAAAATGCATATAAAAATTGGATTCACATAGACCCTCATGATCTTTAATGGCATAATTTTTTATAGGAATCAGGGAGCTGCAATCCAGGAAAACGATTACCACATATAGACTGATTGTGCATACACACTTAATATTTTATTTATTTTAGCAAACGGCCTGCTTTCTTTTTAACACAATTCTAATACCGGGGATATATTAAAAGCATATTTTTCCATACTGAACTGCTGGTGCTCCGATGAAAAGGAAAGAACTATTCAGAACCCATAAATGGATGGCGATTCAAGCATATGAATTACGCTTTGAGTTTCAAATATACAAACATGTAATCGTTATACTGTGTATCTTGTTTTTATCGTAGGAATCCATTTGTTTAGCTATCTACATAATTTGCCTTTTCAGAATTCTAGGCTGGAGGATAAAATGCAAAATGGCAGAAAACTCTGAAATCGCAATGCAGTGCGGATCTCTGCACAAGAGCAGTTACATTATCTTGTGTGGCACGTGCATCGTTGCCAAGGCAACCAGTATCCTTCACCCAGCTCTATTATTATGGCTATTAGAAGCTTCAAGGCTTTCGGTGTCCACACCATCACTTTGAGCTGGTTTTTACTAATAACCCTTAAGTTCATATGCCAGAAACATTCTAAAAATGTTGGTGAGAAATCTTATTTTTGAAATTTACAGAAATAAAGGAATCTTGTATGCCAATAGCAGTCTTGGAAACTAACATTAGCTAGAAAGAAGCAATTTATGTAATCATTAATCCAAATAAATGTAATGACAATTTATCACAGATTTTCAGGTTTCTGCAAAGAGTAAGCATGCAAATATGACCATTGAACAGGGTAGCCATATTTGCTTCATAATTATCTTAGGGGGAAAATCTCATTGCGCATCTATTGCAGTGAAAAATTAATTAGCCACCAGTCTAGTCATCAAATGATAAATGTATTCATAAAATTATAGGTTTTAAACGATAGCTCCTATGTTTTAATGCTGTTTCTGAAATTTTGAAAGTTCATGTTGCTATTATGAAAATGGAAGTCATTACAATACTCTCTGAGTATGCCTTACATAATGGCATAAAACTTTTGATGTATGGGGAAAACATTATTGACTAATAAGTGCCCATTTCCTTCTGATATATCTAAGCATTTGTATATGACAGCACTATAAGAGCCTCATTTTTAAGTTTTTAGAATACAGAGTTCCTTTTAATTACCAGCCAATGGGTTTTTAGGCAAAACAAGAAGTTCAATTTATTATTTCCTATTTTACCCATGACAAATTATCTTTTTATTTCTGAGCAACATTTATCTTAGCATTTGAAGTATATTCAGTGTTAAGGGAGACCAAAATAATGGATGTTTTTGTTCTAAATGTATTGAATACCTACAGATTAGGATTCTATACATAACAGTTGCTGTCCTTAAGATCATTTGTGGAAGATAGAAAAACAGAGCTGGACAATCTACCAAACTTACTTTTCAAAGAAAAGAAAAATCTCTTAGTCAATTGTAGAAGTTTTAAACACAAGGGTGACCTAGGACATACCTACATTTAATCTAATCCTGTTCTGCGCATAGGTCAATTTAATTCTAAATGGATTTTCAAAATCTTTCCAAGACTGAGTCATTCTTAGAAATGTTTATGCATAATAAACATGGGCTGAGTTGAGTGACAGTCTTTCCTTTACAAAGGAGTGAAGAAACTGCTGAGGTTAGTCTTCAACAAGTTGAAGAGTTTCCATCCAAATAGTCAGAAGCGCTCAAGGAATATATTTCACAAATGGAGCATTCCTTAGGATTAGGAATGGGTTTAAAAGTGAGTGGAGGTTTAATAAGTGCCAACTGCTTATGTCCTCCAAAAATATTTGTGTGCCCATTCTGACAACTGGGCAGTGCAGATAAGTCTCTAGGAAAGAAATTAGGAAGTAATATTCTAACTACTTCTTCAAATTTTATTATAAGAAAAAATTAATTAACTATGGTAATAAGACAGAAGACAATATAGTTTTAAGGTATTGAACTATGACTTGAGTCACCCAAATTCAAGTCAACCCATACCTACTGAAAGGGTCGATCATTGTCTATCAGCCCAACTTACCCTATACTGTTCTAGCAGTAAGATAGCAGGAGGAAGTGTTATATACACTACCTTCACTTCAGGGAGAAAAAACAGGATACAAACTTAACAATCAATAAGAGTTGACGGTCTTCAGCTCCCAGCTGGATTTTATCTAAAATGTAGTCTTTCTTGTGGGACTTTTAGCCTCAACTTTACAACCAGTGTTGTAAGCAAGAAATTCAACAAAATACCGAGTATACCAAGTTTAATAAAATAATTCAGTACAAAATAAATATAATGCAAAGCATGTGACAAAATCCTTCAATAAGTATAAACTATAAGTGTCCTCAATTAAAACTCTTTGCATAAGAATATCTTATACCAGTTTTCATATTTCAACTCAAAAAAGTATGTCGGGTATATGACTATGAGAATGGCCCAGGAAATGTGGTTCAAATAATCTTACTTAAATCATGATACTGTATGTAAAGCTATCCAGATTACTTTGGATAAGACAAAATCAGCAAAAGACCTTTTCCTATGACTAGAATAAAAAACATAATAAAATAACCCAACCATTAGTTGCCTTACTATGATATCCAATTTTGCTGCCTGAAAAATCCACCTATCTAATGAATGGCATTGTAGAAGCCTCCATATTAATGGAACAATCTCAATTTCTCTCTCTCTCCCTCCCTCCTTCTCTCCTTCCCTCTCCCTCTCCCCCTCTCCATTTCTCAATAGCATCACATCATACTGAGGTTGAGTCTGATTCTTTGAAACTATGACTTCTACTTCATTTTTCACTTTATATCTTGGCTCTAATTTTTATTATTGCCACTGAAGAGTTTTTTTTTTCTGGGCTTCAATCAACATTAAAAATGAGGTTCATAAATGTCTTAATATTTATTTTTTGAAAGTTATAATATGAAAAATTTAGTTATGTAATCATGCACCTATTCTTCATATACCCTTTTGATTTTGTCACTGATCACTGCTGAATAGGGATCTGATTAAGAATCATGAAGAAACTGGAAATATCTCCATTGCTTTATCTTAACTATTTAGTTAACCAGACTAAATGGACAGCTATGCAAAAAGGAGCCACTGTTAATTACAAAACACCAATTCATCTGGCTGAACAAAATATTGAGACCTCACCATTTTGTTTACACACACACATACATCTATTTACATATATTTCACTTCTAAACTTAGAAGCTAAGTGATTGTTAAATGACATAGTTATGTCAGTAAATACAGGTAATAGTTGTACTTTATTTTATGTAGTTGGGGTTTTTTTTGCTTCTGTCTTAGAATTTGGGGTAATAACAAAGATGTTAGGCATTCATGAGGCATTATGTAAAAGAAATGGTGGGAATAAAGTGATACAAGATGAGTTCATGAGATTTGTTTCCTCCAAAGATTCTTTGTAAATGTAATCTTTCATATGAAATTTATTCATATGATTTTGTTTATAGTATCCACAGCAAAGGTTTTTGTCCAAAATGTACTGAACTTTTATACAATAAACCATTTTGATTGATCCTTAGGAACTTCTCTTTTTCGTTCTTTTGTGGAGATTAAGAAGGAAAAAAAATGAGTAAAGTTTTGATCTTCCACTCTTGGCACTATAAATTCCAACATTATAATTACACGTATTTTTTAATCCTTTTTGACATATGGAAAAGAGATAAACTCAGCAGTACAGCCAAATTAGGCAAGGTTGCCCAGTAAAGAAATGCTGTACACTCTCAGGGAACACATCTCCCACAAAGCTTTTATAAAATCCTCTTTAACACACCACTGAACATTTTGCATGGAACAAAGAAACACAAATAAACAATGGGAATGCAACAATTTGTGATTAATCTGGAGAGAAAAGTCTCTGATTTATGAAAATATACAGTATATGAATTCTGTGATCTTCTGGTATTTCAAATATCTCAAACTTTATTAGCTACAAGGTTAAACATATTTATAAATATTTCACCTGATAGCAGTCTTTTAAGTATCATTGAAAAGTAATGATATCATAATTTATCATTGATTATTATCATTGGTTATTAAATATTATGTTTGAAAAGTTATTCCATTTCATCTGCAATATTCACATGGAGCTCTTTAACAACATAAATTAACTTAATAGTCTCCAAAACAATCAAGAGATTCAGGGGAAGGAAACTTTAAGGAATATCCCATTGGTCATTATAAATGTAGTACTGCTGAGTAATCAATATTTTATTTTCCACATCAGATGATACTCAATGAAACAAGATAAAGACACTAATAATAACATAATATTAAATTATATGGGCCAGTAAAGTTTTACTTCTGAAAAACACTAGAAGTTTGTTTGTAAAATAATAACAAAAGTAATTACAATTAAATGCAATGGATTGATGAAGTGAAATCACTGCCTGCTTCTTGTAGCCTAAACTATTTTTTCTATTAGTCTTTATTCTTAGTAGGCAAATTACAGTTAACTTTGGTTTCACAAATTAGCAATACTATGTTTGTGTGTTTGTAAATAAATGTGTATGTTTAGGGGCACAAGGGTATGATCATGAGTCACCAGGAAATATGTTTGATTTGAAGGAGATTTTACTTTGTATATTTGAAGGCAATGTTATTGAGTGAGATATAAATCCATGCTACATAATTTTGCACTTTAAAATATACTTAGTATATATAAAATACATAGTATGTAGAGTACTTTTCATTCATCTTCTTTTCCTAGAAAAGATTTTTTTCTTGAGAAAAGGAATTTTAAATGCCGTATTTTCATTTATAACTGAATGACCTTTTGACTCACTTCAAATTTCATTATGTTTAGCTGTATCTTGGGCAAAGGAATGCATCTCTTTTAACAGTCCTTCAACAAAATGTCTTTTGAATGAACTAAATGAACTGAATGAACCAACTCAACAATCTACTGTACTTCCTTTGAATAGCATTGAAAACATAATGGAAGAGAGCTTGTAGATTGCATTTTTAAAATAATCTTATTTTTTTAGCAGCAATCAAAGCATTCATTTTTATAAAAGTATAAATCTGAAAATTAATTAAAAAGTAACATTGATCTACAGCTTTTAAGTTTGAATTAGGGGATTCAAATCTGATTAATGACAGTCATCTGAAAAGTCCAAGAATAACAACATTGTATTATTGTATCATCATCTTAAATTGTTACAGAGAAAAAAAAATCTACAATTAGAATTGTTTTAGAGAAGAATAAACAATTATTTCTATTCAGTGCCATGAAAGTAGCCTCTTGTTGCGCAACTGGTATTCCATTTCCTTTCCTCCTTACTACATCTCACCAAACAATTCCTGCTCTGCTCCAGAGATTGTTATATCTCCCAGAACTGATTTTGGCAAAAGCTGGGGATGCAAAGGCTAAAAGGAATATATTCTACAGCTAAGTGTCCTTAAGTCTGGTAGGTCTGCAATTGATATAATTAGATAAAAGCTAATTTGCTTTCATAGCGAAAGCTAACTCTAACCCTAACCCTAACTCTATTTTATCTTTATAATAGGTGGTCTTCTTAATAATGAAGCTAAAATTTGTGTAACACATAATTAACTGTATGGGATGTAGAAGGAATATTGTAGATATTTGCATATTCTCCACTGCCTCATGAGATTTATAATATAAATAAACACAACAATCAAATCAACATAAAGATGTTTATTTATTCCATTTATGCTTCACAGGATCATATTTTTTTTTTAAAAAGTCTTTTTCTGAGATTATCTCATATTAGCCTATAGAAAACAAATAAGAATGCTTTTTGTGGGTCCAATGATCTTTGGGATAAAAATATACAATATCAGTATTTTAATTATATTTGTATAATAATCTAATAATAAAATGGGTTGTAACAATTAACAACAAAATGTAAACAATACATATGTTAAGCAGAATGGGCAGCAGGCTTTGAAATATTTTAATTGGAGAAAATTAATTAAATTACATTGGGACCATCAGTCATTGGGAAATTAATTAAGTTACTACACCAAATCACACTGGTTATGAATCCCCTCCCCTACCATGTAAGAGATTTTTTTTTAAAAAAGTAAGGAGGTGGGGAGGAAGAGGAGGGGGAAGAGAAGACCACAATCTTTCATTTCTTTTAATGGATGTTCTTGGTAAATGTCATAAGGGTCAATTCACAACTGAAACATTTGGGGAGATCTTAAATTGTCTCAAATCTAAATAGAGCATCCTGCACATTTCCCCTAGATAAAATAAAAACAGACAAGTCAGCTGCATTCAGCTGATAACATGTGTATATTGATAAATTTTAGAAATTCATAACAAACATGAATTTTTGGTTCATGGGTTTAGTATTTCTATCATCAAAATGATGCTGTTGACAGCACTTGATCTTTCTAATGCATGATTTATGCTACAAATTATATAACTTTGTTATGGATGAACCTGTCAAATTGAACATTACAACACCACATTAACAATGGACCATTTAAATCATATTAAGCATAAAAGCTTGAGTTAGGAAAATAGAACTGAATTTATCACATTCTCATAAGCAAGGCAATTCTAAGTCTCATTGTGATTTTACTTATGTAGTAGTTAATTATTTTAAAATATGAATATTTTATTTGTACATTCAAAAACACTTTAAATTCTAATTTGAACTTGATTTGTTCAACAGAAAAACAAAAAAATGCTATTTGGTTTAATAAATTCTGACATAAAGAGCATGAATCCAAAATTTAGCTGATCTATTAATTTTATTTTGTAATTTTATTTTGACATTAAGCCTTCAAAAGTAACATAAAATCAGATACAATTTCTTTGCTTTTATAACACTATGTAAGAGTTTAAGTATTTTTAATTAAGAAATTATGGCAGTCTGAAAAATTTCCTTTTAGATTTCAATACCATTACGTTGGCTAAAAATATTCTTGTAAATATAAAAAAAAATGCATGTCCTATTTAGAGTATTTGTAAAGGTGCCCTTTACAATTAACTTTGGCTGCCATCTACAGAATATCATATTGGCACAAAACATCATTATTTCATTGTTTGTCTTTAGCAATGACCTTTACTTTTGAATGCTGCCCCAATTACATCTTTTATTATCATTTGCCAAGCAAAAATCTCCAGTTCAGATGGATGAATTAACCATCATTCTAATGGTTGTAATTATTCTTCTCCTACTAAAGGCTATGACAATTTCTTTAACAAAAACACTATGTCAATGAAATATGATGACATCATTGGTGTTTTCCTGAAAAGCATGAATTTACCCCACAGTTAAAATACATATTTTACTTCCATCTTGCATTTTCATAGTATGCAGACAGTAATAAAATGACACTACTCGTAGAATTTTGTAACTGAGTTAGAAGCCCAGGAAAATTGTGAAATAAGTTTCTAATTATATATTAGTTTGGTCTTAAATAATTGTGCTTTATACTGTATTATTTCATATATTTGCTTTAGAAACTTTTTGTATATATGAGCTTAATACATGCAATCTAATAGAGTTGATCTATCAGTTAGGTGTGAAATCAGGTATGGGTTAAAGCTATTCAATGTTTTTCTTCTTAGATAATACTAGCAAATTTCAATTTGAGCAGTTTTCTAAGTGCTTTATTCTGTTTTATGTTCACAACAAGGAAGAATCTTTGAATACTGATGGCAATAACTTGATTCAAGATGAGATTCTCCAAATTTGTTTAAATTTATTTAAATTTGTTTAAAATAAAAGGATGAATTGATAAACAATGTTATTTAAACACAATATATACGTAATTTGAATGGTAATTGTGAAATCCAGTCTTTTTATCTTATAAACTATAAATGATAGCTATACGAAATCTGTATAATAACTGTAAGTTTATAAATGTTTATTCAAAAGTAAGCTCTTTCAGTTCCATATGAGACATTCTCAATTGCAAGTAGGTACAGAATTGCAGACTTCAATTTCAATAATGAAAGTCTTACCAATGTATTTAAGTCAAAAAATCATAAGCTACAGTTATGTAGCTACAATCATCATCATCATCATCACCTCACACGTTCTATGTTTTTAAAATGTGTAGATCAAATACAACTCTTTCTTAATCCAGTTTATTTATAAAACATGACACACAAACTAAAATATTGTACTATTGTGCAAAATACTTTGCTATAAAATTATTATTTTTTTCAGAACTGTTTTGTCATATAGTTTCTTTGCACTGCTGTCATCCTGCTTCTACATAAAACCTTACTCCAACCATGCTCCAATATAACTGAATTCAGATACATTGGAAATAACATGCTGAAGAAGATGTTTATGGTCTTCATGTGATGTCATTTCTTCAGTATAGAAACATCCTATTTGTTGCTGTCACTTGTGGGAGGAGCCCTGTAGCTCTATCCTCTCATATATCCCATTTTCTATCCCCACTGAAAAAAAGTGGCATTTATAATCATGTTTAATTGCACTTGTATTGCATTTTTCTTGATCATTTTCATGGAGTACAAGAGCAAACTGCTGTGTAATATGCAAAATTTAATTTAAAAATAACAGGCTGAAGCAAACTGCGGAAACGTTTCCAGTAAATACTGTAACAGACCTGCTACATAGAGCTGGATCTCTCTAAAAAGATGAAAGGAAGCAATACAAATTTATTTGTCATGAGTTAGTCATCTCCCTTTTTCTGCTCCAGAATAGAATGCATGGATGGGTACTATGTTTAATGATATTTCACATTATACTATGATGCTACTATTATCTCAACATAACATATGTTTCTTTGAAATAAATGTTATAGTTTACTGAAATTAAGTTTCAAGAAAATAAGGATATTTAAGATTTAAACTAATAGTAATGTATTAAAACATTACATCATAGATAACATAGAGGTTAATTTGGTTATTTGATATTTAAGTGCTATTTCATATACTTTTCTCAAACAACATATCAGGAGAACAATAAATAATCTCTTCCTGTATGTTTACTTTTTCAGTGATTTCTCAGAATTTTAATCCTATACACCAGGCATTCCTTCCAAGCAGAAACAATTTTATAGTAATAGGGGCATATACTTCAGAACTTTTAAGTGGAGAAATTAAGTGCAGAAATACTAAAACTTCATCTTCAAAATTAGTAATTTGTTACTTTTGTTATCAAACACCGTGCAGTAGGAAGAAAACAGTAGGAAAAGGTTGTGTTCTGAATAAATTCATTATTAAGATGTACTTCATTCTTCCTTTCTCAACTTAGAAAGATGCATGGTCTATCTCCAATTCTAGTAGATACCTTATGAAAGCTTGTTATAACATTGCAAATATTTGTTTGCATTGTACATTTAAGTTAAAACACAAATTAGTTTAACAGTTTGAAACAAGAATAGCTCCCGCAATTCGTTTTGCCTATAATGAAATCCACCAAAGCAAAAGGAAACAAAAGAATTACTCACAAACTGTATATATGATTATACATTCATTTACATATGACCAATGTTCCATAAAGAAATCTAATAAAAAGCTATTGATGTGATCCATTTAGGGATAAACACGTTGAGATCCTGTGAATTTAATGAGGACAACTTATGCATTCTTACATCATAACTACTGGCATCAGCATATTTTAAAAGTTTTTTTTATCTGGGTTAATACTTGTCTTGATCATTTTATAACATCCTATAAAATAAGCCTCAACAATATTTCACTTGACTCTTGAAAAAGTAATTCTAGGATATATTTGCCCTAAAGATTTGTGCGGGAAAAAACAACTGTCATTCTTTATCTGGATATAAATTGCATAGATTATATGCCCGCAATCTATTCCTGTCCTCATTTTCTTTAAAGTTCACTCATTTCTGTTCATGGTATCTAAATGTATTCCAATGCAGCACAAGAAAGATAGTAAATGAGAAGAAATTATTGCTCTTAAATACATCATGAGCTAGTTATAAATGCATTATCGAGGTTCCCCCCCCCCCATTCAAAATAGATATGGC
>JANHFM010002024.1:156227-167098 GCA_032468115.1 Grayia smithii
GTGTGATTGGACACACATGGAATTTGTCTTGGTGCATACTCTCTCGGTGTACATAAGAAAAGATACATTCGGCATGATATATAAGAGAAAGGAAAGGAACAAGACTATTTTGGAGGATAATACTCAAAAGAGAAGGCACCAGGGTAAGAAGGCTTTGGGTAAAGTGTAGCACAGTTGAATGAAAATGTAGAGGAGAATTATTTTGATACTATTCATTCAACAGTTTAGTGTCATTTAAAGTTCATTGTATCAGTGGATATACTGCTCATGAGTTTGCATACACTATTTTTTTAGTTATGTAAAAGTTCACAGTTACAGATAGCTTATTCTTAGCAGGTGAGATAAATTAAGAAGCTGAAGAGGTTTGGTCTGAACTATCTCTGTGGGAAAGGAGCTTGAACTCAGGAAGAGCTCCAATGCTACAGGAAGGGGTACATCTGAATTCATCAGAGATCATGGGCCTCTCCATTGCAATTGTAAGGGGGTAGTCATGGATTTCTTGAATAAAACTGGATAGTTTATCTATTTGTTCAATTTCTATAGCCACTTGACTTATCTCAATCGATGACAAGTTTGTGTTGGCATGATAATTTGACTATCATAAACTAAAAAACAGAAATAGGGCAGATAAAAAAGTTTCAAGCTACGTTACTAAAAAGGAATGGAAGAAAAGTGTGTGTGTGTGTGTGTATATATGTGTGTGTGTATGTATATGTGTGTGTGTGTATGTATATGTGTGTGTGTGTGTGTGTATATATATATATATATATATATATATATATATGTATGTATGTATACAGGTGTGCCCTGTTAATTTACTGAGAAAGAAATAACACACAATTGAATGTTTAAAAATGCAAATCCAAACAAGCTGGCATTTCAGGCAGTATAATTATTTACATAACCATAATTTAAATCACTGAAATGTGAAGAAACCATTGTCTAAAACAAACATTGGCAAAAATTTGCATGAAAAATCTGCAACATAACTAATGACAAGCATGTGTCACTGCAAATTCAATTTAATGATGGTTACTCAGCTTTGGGTACATTTATAAAACCCTTGGAACTATAAACAAACAAGGAATTTATGCAAAGTAAAATTCAAATGGACAGAACAAAATCGTAACCTTCCATGAAAGGACACAACAGAATAAATATTCCATTAACAGTAATGGGACTTGCCTTTTTAATTTCACACACACTGTGCTGCAAATCTGCTCCTTTCCCTAAAGAAAGAAATTGCACTAGAATTTAATCTTTCCCAAGAGGAATCAGAATCCTTTGTAGTGAAACAGTGTAGTGTTCACTTTGTAGTGAAACAGTGTTGGAGGGAATATTACCTAAATTTATATCCCAGCAAACAAGGGGTTAAGCTCATGTTGACTTCACGTTAATAGTAAATCTGCAGAGACATGAGAAATAATTTTACTTTTGGCAGAAATGTGTTGGAAACCTGAGGGTTTTACAAACATTAGAAAGAAAAGAAGTCAGAACAGATCTTGTATATGTTTTATTTGGAGGGAACCATACAAGCATGTCATATATATGTATGCTGTAGATAGTATTCAGATTATAAGAGAGCTGTGGGATTTAATGGTGTCATTCTGAAAAGTTACTTGAAGGCAGCATCTTATGCAAATTGGTCCTTAGAGGAATGGAATAGGGAGAGAGGGAGAGAGATCTGACAAACGACTGCAGGGAACTGAACTAATCTCTCTCTGAGCTGCTCTTTCTTGAATAATGACTGAACACAGGCTTATGTTCGCTAAGCACCTGGATGGAGTCTGAAATTAGCCGTTCACTAGCCAAATCTTCAGCCTGAATCACACATCATATAAACTATAGTTTGTTTAATAGTGAACGTTAGGTTGAATAAATCATAACTGGACATTTTACAACATGTAACACAATGAGTTAAAGCCAAACAAGCAGCAATGCAGCCAGCTTCAAAGTGCAATTGTTCGGGAGATTGTTTTACATTTATATTACGTATACTTTTTTGAAAAACTTACCTAATTCCCCTATAAAGGTTGAATTATGGGTTAGAGTGGTGTTTAAGGTAAAGAGGTTAACTATAATGTTAAGATTACTTGATCAAAGTTAGTGATCTATGCATACTGCATATGAACAGCATCCAATACCATATGCTATATTTTACTATATAGAATGTACTAATGCATCATTTGCTTAAGAAAAAGATATCTTCAGAGCATTGTAGGATTGCAGGTATATGCTTCAGTATTTTTAAAATGATTTTTTCTGGGGATTAAAAACCATCCCAAATAATAGGGAAGGAAAAAATGTACATTAAGAGATGTTTCCTTGTTAAATACATTAACCCACTGGTGACAGAAGAAATGATGATATGCATATTGAAAAGAACTCAGTTTAGAACTTAAGACTTCAGATACCACAGACTATATTTTTATTTGAACAGCACCCTAAAATAAAGGACACATTCATGATGTATGGAAGCAGTCTGGCCGTGGGCACTGTTTGTCCCTTGAATGGGTATATGCTTGTTCCTGCTTCATGCTTGAGAGAAATGGCAGATGGGCCCAGGAAGAACGTTCATGTAGATGAGTGAGCCAGATTGATGGCTAAGTTAAAAGAAGAAAGTTGAGCCTATGAAATGGTGGGCAGCTGAAGGGGAATGGAAGAAGGGAAGTCCTTGGAAATTGGATTGATTAGGTAGCTGGGGGACTTGTGGGAAAGGTACTTTGGAAGCAGTGATTTCTTTTCCCAATTCCTGGCTTGGCCAACCCTAAAAGAGCAGCTGGAGAAAAAAAGCATCCCTAAAACTGATATCCAGAATTATAGGGCTGTCTTTATGAGTACTTCATTCTTCAAAAGATGATGGTGATGGTGATGATTGTTGTTGCTGTTGTTGTTGTTTGGCCTGTGATCGATCTTCAGGGAGGAAAACAAACCCCCAAACAACAAAAGGAATAATCAAATAACCACGTTGGAAGGGACCTTGGAGAGCTTCTAGTACAACCCATTTGCTTCAAGAGGAAACTCATTCCAAACAATCTTCAGATTTAAGGAATGCTAGCAAAGCCCATTTCCCACTAAACTGAGGTTTAAACCAGTATTAAAATGTATTGCAATTATTTATGTATTCAGTTATTTGATTTTTACCTCCAGAGAAAACAAGCCAAGGATGGACAAATTGTACTCTGTAGTGACCTTCTTTAAATAGGCTTGCCTAATTGTAAAAACAGAGAAAGGTAACTCATATCACCAAATCCAGGAGAAAAATGAAAACCTGTTGTATGGCATTGTGCATCCCACAATCTGCATCTACTTCCATTATTAATATTAGATATATTAAGAGATTCATCGCATCCTGGTCATCGCCTCTTTGAGCTGCTGCCATCGGGATGGAGATACAGACCAATGAAGGCGAGAACGAACCATTATAAGAACAGCTTTTTCTCTAGAGCAATATTGGCTTTAAATGAAAACTCTAGACTTTGAAGGCAGCTCTTTTTATTTTTGTTATATTATATGTATTGTGTTTTAATTAGTGTTGTAGTTGTTTTAAATTTATGTGCAATGCCTTATCTGAGTTGATGTAATGACCGAGAAATTTCGTTGTTTCTGCAAGGGGACAATGACAATAAAGATTTATTCTATTCTATTCTATAAAGCCAGGGCTACCAGATCTGGACCTGAAAAGTCCAGATGGCTACTCAATGGCAGCAGAGAATTTCCTGTAGCAGGCTAGAGAGATTTGTAACTCAGCAGACTTAAAAGAACAGAGTTTGGCTTTCCTTCTGCAAATGTTTTGGCCAAAATGCAGATTTCGGAGATTAAGGCCACTGATACAAAAGCTTGGTTAGCAAAGACAGGATGATAGCTTTCTGCCTCATTCTAACATTCTACCTCTGCAAAGAAAAAGAAAAAAAAGTGAAAAATGTTTCTGTGTAGAAAAAAAGGGGAAATTAAAATTAACTTTTTCTTGAGCCATGGAGAAATGGCTCACTTATCCAATATTTGAAGAAAAAAAAAAAAGATCAAGTGAGAATACTAAAAAGTCAGAATCTATTGTTCCTAATAGGCAACATTTTTATGCAACATATATCCATATTTTTCCAGTATATATTCTTAAACACCTACTAAGCCCTTAAGAATTCAATTTATAGTTAGAAATAACTGATTTTCCACAGTTAGACATTGTGGGAAAAAAGCACCATTCTAAGGAAAAAAAACAACCCACCCTTGAGCGGGGAAGGGGAAATAGTGACTGCCAGCTGAAACTTTCACAATAGGAACAATACCTGGTCCCAAAGGAGAACAACTCACAGAAAGATCCTTGCATAAATGGTCTTGCAGGTAACAAGATGGAAAACCCAGGTGTCCATATATCAAATCAAAGTGCCTTTTATTCCTTGAAGAATGTTCGGTTCATTAACGGCATTTTATTCCAAGTCCCAGTACTGCAATAAAGAGAAAAATGGTGGCTATTAAATGCTGTTCCAATTTAGGGGGCCAAAGCTTAATCCCTTGTAGGAAGTGGGTCCCCCGTTTTCAGTGGGCTGTAGAAGTCCCATTGAGCTCATAATGTTGATCCAACTGAATACTCTGATTATGCTACTATCTGAGGTTTTACTGGAGACATTATTGTCATTGGATTCAGCCACACAATGGCTGAAAGCAGACCCTGGGCCAAATTGCATTGCTTGATGCATTACCATTGCTAACATGGACGTGATGATATCATTTTGGTTGCCTTCTTTTTTGTCTCTGTAAGGCTGCCATTTTTTTCCACAGCCTTCTGAAACACAGACTTTTACAAATCCACTTGAAAACAATTCTGCATTCCATGAACATGAAAATCTATATGAGAATATGGGTGGCCGGGTAGCAATGATGGTGGAAGGAAGGGAACAGGCGACAGGCAATTTCATGACCTCATAAAATTATATAAATCATGTTTTTCAGTTATAGCATCACATAAAATAATACAGGAATGAAGTTTCCACCATGACATGTGCAATGGCATTTTAACATCATGTTGACTTTTTACTGGACACCAAAACACTAATTTCTATATATTAAGCCATTATTGAGAACCAGTTTGGGGTAGTCGTTAAGGCGTCAGGCTAGAAATGGGAAGACTGTGAGCCCTCATCGTGCCCTTAGGCACAAAGCTAGCTTGAGCACTGGGGCCAGTCACTTTTTCTCAGCCCTGGGAAGGAGACAATGGAAAACCACTTCTGAAAAACCTTTCCAGGAAAACTGCAGGGACTTGTCCAGGCAGCCTCCAAGACACGATTGAGTGGAAGGAAGAAAGAAAAAATGATTAAGGCTGAGATGAAAAAGTTCTCTCCCTTGTTTTTAAGGTCAGTCATTATGTAAACAAAGCAGTTGCTTTCAACAGGATCAGGGAAAAAGAACAAGTTTGCAGAATAAAAAAAAAAAGGCAAAGTATTAAATGGAAAAGGGAAGGGAAAAGAGAATTAAATTGTGAAGACGGAGCACTGGATTCAGAATGCTAACTGTCCTTAGCATTCTGAGCAGGAAACCAGGAAGGAGGCCAATGGAATGGAGCATATTGAATCAGAGCACTTCATGTTGCAGAATTTCATTAGCAATCACAATGACTCTTTTGTTGGATTCTTGCAGCCCAGATACTGTAGCCCTAGTTAAGTCATAATATGGCTTCTTGGCTTGGGGTTGTTATGTAAACATACTGAGTGGGTTTTATTAGCCCAGGTTTAGGGCTTTGCTGAAAGATAAACACGTAAAGGGACTCAGTTGATTCTCCCAATTGTTAAAATACTAAATTATCATTAATCAGAATTAGAATTTTCTTTAATTTGCATGCAAAATAAGGGCCGGTTTTTATACATCTTGGAAAAAAAAATAACCATGAGCAACACAACACTTGAGCAACCCTAACAGCCAGCTGTTGAAGATTGGGTTGTGGGGTTGGGGGAGTTACTTCACTCAGTGAACGTGGTGAAATTAAGGTAAACAAATTCATTTTGAGTCACAAAGGATATATTCTGGGGTTTCTATTGGCTACCTTGTTGCTATAGCAACAGCTGAAATCTATTAGTACTGGTCTTTTTTTTTCTTCCAATCTCAAGTTAAATAAAGAATTCACTAATATGAAATGACTTCAAAACACATTACTACTAATAGAAACTATTTACCTACCTTATACTAATTAACAGCTGACTCTTGCTGAAGTACATTAAATAAATAACAAAGAAAAGACATTTTTTTTTCCCTCCTGAAAGGAACAGAGCACTGGAGGAAAGCTATAATTAATTGTTCCTTTAAAGATGCAATCTGAAATGTATTTACTAGCGAATAAAACTGATTGACCTTGACACAGGACTGAGCTTTATCATATACACATATGTAGTCATCATGTTATTCATTTGGGGACAGCAGTGTTATGCAAACTAGAGAAAATATATAAGCAAAAGAAAATAAAGCCATATGATAAAAAAAACCAGGAAATATAGACATAAATGTTCATAAATGGTGTGTAAATAAAAATGTAAGTCTCCACTTCCCCACCTGCTATTAAGCCCCACAACACTTGCCAATTTTTTCTCTAGTCAGCTCTTATATCATATTTTCAATCAGAAGTTTACCTTTGTGCCCATGTACTTTTAACTACTGAAGCCCATCTTAGATTTTCCATTTACTCTTGCTACCATTCCTGCTGAATAGGAAATAGCACAGGTGCAATTTTCAGTTACATACATTAAACAATTCGCACAGCCTTCTGTTTTTTTAATTTATCATTTTACCAGATTTACACCTACTCTAGTCTTAGTCACTTTTACCATGATCACCTCCTGAATGGATAGCTGTAATGCATTCCAGATGGATTTATCTTTAAGGAACACCCAGAAGCTGCGCCTGGCACAAAATGCAGTGGCGTGGGCAATTATATGTGCAGTAGATTAGGTTGGCATTGGTTGCCAATTTGTTTCGGGGTTAATTCAAAACATGGCATAGAGTCAGGCTATTTGAGGGTTTGCCTCTTTCCAATTAAATCTTTCCAGCCCATCAGGTCTGGGCACATGTCCCATCCATTAAGGAGTATCATCTGATGGAACTCAGGAGGAAAGTCTTTTCTGTCATGTGCCTGCCCTTTGGAACATCTCCCTTTGGATGTCAATGGAGATTCTCAATCATCTGTGTCATGATTGCCCAGAGATGCAGTCAGTAGTACCAAGAAAGTACCACACCTATTTGGACTCTGATTCAGATGACCCTGAGGGTACAGATAAATCCTCAAGTGGTCTCAATGATTTCAGAGAGCTAATGACTGACCTTCAGGGTGCTAACAACCAGATGAATGCAAGGAATATAAATTCTTCCATTCCCCATCATTCAATCAGAACTGAAGAAGTTTCTTGGATGAGAAGTGAAATGTATTCAAGTCCAGTTGCCTTTTGAAAAAGATGTTTGGGACATGTCTCCTTGGAATCAGATTGGCCTGACCTTATCAGCCACTTGGAAGGCCTGAATGAGTTGGCTTTGCCATTATGCCTGGGGATCTAGTGGATCTGTAGTATGGATCTACAAACTGGTTTTGCTATTTGTGAGATATGGTTTGCACTCTCTTACAAATTATATTTTACTTGTTTTAATTTTTTAATAATTTTTGTTATTTGTTTTCTCTTTTTGATATTTTAATGGAGTGAACCACATGTGGGTCATGTTTATGAGGTGGTCAGCTATACAAAATTGAAGAAAATAATTAAATAAAATTCAGGGTGTTCTTGACTTACAACCATTCATTTAGTCACTGTTCGAAGTTACAATGGCACTGAAAAAAAGGTTATTTAGGACCATTTTTCACATTTATAACTGTTGCAACATTTCCGTGATCCCGTGATCAAAATTTGGACACTTGACAACTGGCATGTATTAATGACAGTTGCAGTGTCCCAGGGTCATGTGCTTACCTTTTGTGACCTTCTGTCAAACCAAGTCAATGAGAAAGCCAGATACAGTTAACAAATGTGTTATTAAGTTAGCAAACACAGTGATTCTGTCAAGGAATTGCACAGCTCGTGTCCAAATAGAGTCAGAGATGCTGACACAAACAAAGTTTTATTTAAATAAATATGTTTACAGTAAATAAGAGAGGCAAACAGGAGAATAGTCAGGTATATCAACATAGTTTCTGACTATGATGGATTTGATCCAGTCAAAAAAAAAAATCCTAGATGTCAGAATTTTAGGCACACATAACTAGAAGTAAGAAATAAGTCCTGCTGAACATATTTGGATTTATTTGGATCACAGAAAACACAGGTTTGGTCAGGGCTGGAGATGCCTTCTAATGATGCAACTGCTTTATCTCGCATCTTGTTCAAGAGATAATACATTCATACAGTAATCAAGTTCTGCTTGACACATTACAAAAGAAGGATGTTTCTATGTAGAAAAACATCTGACTTCCCCTAAAGATAATCACATGTAATAATTACACCATTTGCATCTGCTTGCTTATGCATTAGGTGCTTGAACAGACATTAATCCTACAGATTTTATTTGTGACGTGAAATATCCTTTAGGATCAGTTTTTCTTACTGAAAGATGGTAATAAAGATGGCGAAGAACAGAAGCCATTACAATATCCTCATGGGCAAACTAACAGGTGCTTCACTGAATGTGCCTCAGTGCCGTAATGAAAAGGGCCGCTTCAGGGGTTTCCTTAAGCACAGCCAAAAAAGACAGCTTTGCCAGCAGTGAAAGCATTTGTACAAAAGAAGAAGCAGTTAACTACAATTTGGAGAAAAGTATCTCTATTGATAATGAATACAAAGATTTTGGCTGTCTGAACGATTGTCAGCTTACGACGTTTAATTGTGCCTTGTCCTTCAAAACGTTTTGAGAGTTCAGGCATTTCCATCCCTTACCACATTTCCAGTGGCAAAGTAAATTCTTATTCTTTCATAGACTGGTGAATATTGAGAAAGGGAAGGAGAAAAAGGATCCCAGCAGAACTCGGGAGGCTGTTGATTTGGTCAGTTTCCAAACCATGGCAGCTGCAACCAGCGATTAGTTTTATGTGTTTGATGTCAGTTGTATTCTTATCCAATCAGACTGTGCTTGTTTTCCTTTCCTTTGTTTTTTCCCTCCAGTTTTAGTGGTTAGTACAAAGGCAGATCTGGACAATTTGGATCAATGTTCATTGGATGTTTGCTAGGAAGGGTGAAAGTGTGTGTGACTTACAAAACTTGAAACTTGAAATAGGCTCCTTATTTCTGGAATACAATGCTTTCCTCACTTTAAATAATGTCCGTACAGGAAAATCATTGTTACTACTTTCCCCTCACATTTCTAACATTTGGAGAGATAACAAGAGCATATAATTGGAAATGGGCTGTGCTTCAGTTACTTAAACCAGCTGACTCAGTAAAACCAGAGAAATATTAAAAGTATCAGGTCTAAGATGTAAAAAATCTAGACAGACACTAGATGGCAGCAGATAGCTTGATATTTCCATATCTCTTTGCTAACATTTGCTAACATAAGGGATGCATTTATTAACATAAGGAACGCAGTGGCTCAGTGGCTAAGACACTGATCTTATTGATCAAAAGATCGGCAGTTCAGCAGTTTGAATCCCTGGTGCCGCGTAACTGGGTGAGCTCCCATTACTTGTCCCAGCTTCTGCCAACCTAGCAGTTCAAAAGCATGTAAAAAGTGCAAGTAGAAAAATAGGGACCACCTTTGGTGGGAAGGTAATAGCGTTCCGTGTACCTTTGGCGTTTAGTCATGTCAGCCATATGACCACGGAGACATCTTTGGACAGCGCTGGCTCTTGGGCTTTGAAATGGAGATGAGCACCGCCCCCTAAAGTTGGGAATGTCTAGTACATATGTGCAAGGGGAACTTTTACCTTTACCTTTTCTAACATTTAATGGTTGTCAAGTTTTGCACTCCAAATACTTTAGATGCCAAATGTTGGCAAGGTTAAGTCAACATGTGAAGACAACAGCTGGATTTCTACAATACTCAGAATCATAATTACCTACCCCATTTTAATCTAGTAGGCCATGTAAACAACTCTTTGAGTATTCAAATATAAACATTCAGTGGAATGCCCCAAAGTTTAGTCACTATGACAAGCTTGTTAGTTGGCTGGATAGAAATGTAGAGAAGCAAAGTAGGGAAAAAATTATCCCAAATTTGTATGTCATCTCCACTCAAGCGCTACACTTATTTTCTCTTCATTGTTCTGTTTTTCATATAGATAGAGCCAAAGCAAAGTGAATGAGACCCAAAGTCCATTAGTCCCTCCTCAATTTTGGCATTGGTCGGTCATTATAATCTTCTGCTGTTTTGGTACATTACAAAAGCTGAAGAACAATGACGTTGTTGCTTAATCAGATTTGGCTAGATAATTTAAAAAAAAATTAATCAGTGATCAACAAAACAATAATGATAAAAAAATGCATAAAATATAGCCAACTCTCTACCAGCAAAAGACAGAAACATCCAAAGTAAAAGTATTGAAAAAAGATAATGATAAATACAGTAATTAGAAAGAGAGTGAAAGTATAACACAGAGGTTCTCAACCTGTGGGTCGGGACCCCTTTGAGGGTCGAACGACCCTTTCACAGGGGTCGCCTAAGACCATTAGAAAACACATATTTCCTATGGTCTTAGGAACCAAGACACCGCTCCTCTATCCATCTCCAGGTGAGTCTAATAGGTGCTATTTCCAAGTAGGCACCGTAGACTCTGATTTTCATTAGATGTGGGCCATTGCACTTGTGAGAAAGGTTGAGGTAACACCTGCCTTACATTACGATTCATAATAGTAGCAAAATTACAGTTATGAAGTAGCAACGAAAATAATTTTATGGTTGGGGGTCAC
>JANHFM010002025.1:144347-155140 GCA_032468115.1 Grayia smithii
CCAAGACAAATTCCTTGTGTGTCCAATCACACTTGGCCAATAAAGAATTCTATTCTATTCTATTCTATTCTATGTTTGAAAATTGATCGATATGTATTATAAATCACATGTACTCATTTTTTCCCACTTCATGGAAGAAATTATGGATACTTTAGTATATGTGGTACAGTAGCTACAGTAAGGCTGTGCAGCACTTTGGATATAAAGGGTAAAGGGGGCTCCAGAGTTTTCTGGGTGTTTATGTATCTCCTCTCAATATGCAGCAGCCCTCCAAAGCTTCACTGAAATCCTTTGAAAACATATATTTGATTGAAGGAGCTGCTAATGTATCCTACCTGTGTGCCTAGACCTTCCCAGCCAGAAGTTCTCATAACTTGAAAGTTGCTGAGGTTGTGAAATACTGGTCTAAAGCATCTTTTCCCCTTTTAGTTCAAAGCACTAACAGGTTCTGCTAATTTGCTTGCAAAAGAGAGATGTTCCTAAGAAATAAAACAATGGAGAGGAATCCAATGGATCTTCTGTCCCAGCATTAGAAAACATGTTGCCCTCCAGATGTTATTGAACTACAACTCATCCCTCAACCATATTCACTAAGTGAGATGGTCCCTTTGGAAGACCTGGAAGATAAAGAACTGGATAGTTTCTGCCAAGTGGATTAACAGATGCATAAAAAAAGAAACAGCTAACGATCGTTCTTTATTCCCATTCTGTTTAGCCTCAACAGTAATCTGAAAACATTGCTTCTTGTTAAAGCCTCAACAGAATCATCATATTTAGTTTTATATCTAGCCTTTCCACTAAAATGCCAGAATGGCTAAAAATAAATAAAGAATACAGATAAAGTAAATCTATTATTAAATATAACAATTATAAAGACAAAAGTGAAATATTAATTAGTGAAAAATTACTAATATTTTTTGTAATACAATGTATTTCACCTAATGCTTCTTCCTTCTGCTTTAAAAATACCCACCTAAGAAAATGTTGCAACTATTATAGTATACAAAACCTTGGTAAAACCGTTAGTTTCAACACTAAAAGTGTTGAAACACAAAGTGTGGTCTGTGGCTGTATGTATTACATCAAGCCTAACAGTAATTTGACATTATTTTGAATATTAATAATATAAAAATCATACATATATAAATGGCCCTTTCTTCAAGCAGCTCAAGTATTATTCTTAAACTAACTTATCTTAAAAACAGTTTTCAACTTATTTCTAAGTTGCTGAAATGAAATGGTGTAGTTATTTTTCAAGAAATACTTTAAAAGAGCAATTGGTCCTAAATTAGCCAGTGAGCTTGTTGAGGGCTGATTTCAGTTCTAATGTAATATCTTATATTATATGGTTTATTTATATAGCACCCCTAATTGTATATCATTATAACAGAACTCCACAGGTAATTTTAAAAAAGTATGCAAGGAGGCTGTAATCTAAAAAAATTGGAAAAGATAAAGGTATAAAAGATTGAATGCAAAAGAAGTTACAAAGACTTAACTGTTAATTACCTCATGCCAATACTCCCGCATGGCAGGGCACATAGTAATGTTCTTAAATTACAGGTAGATAGTTCCCAGTTTAACTTCTTAATGATAACAGCACTTTAATGACTTGTTGCATTATCAAGGGAAGATTCCTGCAGTAGATGTTTTGAATGCTTCCAATAACATATGTTAAGGTGTTTTGATATCTTTTTATTTTAAGTAAGCCCAATATGCCACGGGGAAAGGCTAGCATGAAAGCATGAATCATCAAACAAAGAAGGATGAAAAATTCCATGTACACAAGGAAAAAAAACACTAAATTCCTTCTCAGGTGTACTTTCAATAATAATTTTCAACTTTCTATTTAAAATATTGCTAAACTATCAAATGTGGACTTTATTTCAATTAGACATAATTATCTATTATGAACCAAGCTATAGAAGTTAATTTGCTTCTAAGCAATATATTTCAAATGCAAATAGATCTAATAACCTGTTTAATACAAATCACTATACTTTATCCTAAACTGTTCTGTATTTCAAATACATCTTAATAACCAAAGCCAATAAATCATTTGCTAGTTTACTACAAAAAAGCTACTCACATCTCCTTCTCAATCTTCAGAGGAGACGGTACTTATAAAATGTGATGTTAAAACATGTGTCTTAACTTATAAGAGTTAACTCAGTGTATATAAATTACTGCATTTTTATATATTGTTACACATTACAGGACCATAATTAGAGAAATGTCAGTTTAGTAGTAATGGTTCATTGTCTTAGAATATCATGGGACTTTTCTGAATATAAATGACCATACCTAAAACAATGCTAAATGATAAACATATCATTTGTATGGGATCATACTAGAAGCTGATATGACAAACATTTCATCATCCAATAATGATACAGTACTGTAATACTAGAAGCTTACATTATTACTCATCAGACTGTGCTTAAATGCCATTTCCCACAACCCCATTAATTCCAGTTTAAAACTATCTTTAACAACAGCTTTCCTAAACTTTGGGTAACTAGAGTCTGAAATACGGGATGATGAAGTGTACCCACCACAAGGTAACTTCTACATTTTAGCTCCCCTACGTCTACTTTAATGAGTCATACACATTGTGCTGTTCAAGTGCTTTTGCCCCCACTCAAGGCAGCACTAATACAAACCTTTGCCATTTCAGTTTGTACCTTTGGCTGACTTTAAATCACTATCCACTCTTTGTAAAAACGGGAATGCTAAATTCATCCCAAAGGAACGGAGGGCATTCAAGAAACTTTACTTCCTGCCATTCCTCCTGCCATCCAATGGGGAACCCTGAAATCCATACGCTAAAGACAGAAATCCGAGTTGCTAATCCTTGGGACCGGTTCTGCTTCACCCCACACTGCAACCTTCTCTTGCGGTGCCTGTCAAGTTTTCCAACTTCCCGCGGAGAAATGCACACTCCAGGGACAGCCAAACCTGGCCACCCTCCTTTGACAATGCATGCAACTGTGAAACAAAACCCCGAACACTGTTGGGTAAGGAAGAAACTTGGGGCAATCGCCCATGGCTCAGCTCCGTCTGCCCTCGCTACTCCGGCATTAAGACAAAAACCTTACCTGCTTCCTCCGGCAAGGATCCATAGCTCTAGAGGTGGAGACCAGGTGATCCTGAGCAGGTTGCTTTCTCTCGACGGGAAACCTCGAGCCGGAACAACAAGATATCCCGGCGTTGGGGTTTGCTTCGTGCACTCCCCTCTTCCTTTCTCCCTCCTTCCCTTCCTTCCCCCTCCCTTCCTTCTCTTTGCCGATACACCCCCCACCCCCGAAGCTCCTCTCTAGACAAACCTAGTCCCCGTTCCCATGGTGACAGGTACCGCCTCTCTCAGCGCACGGATTGGAGGAGGCGCTCCCCTTTCTGGGAATCGCGTAGGGCTACGATTGGGCTACCTCGAGACAACCAGGTTCGGTTGCGCCACCAGAAATTAAGCGACGAAGGTGCGTTGCACCGAGGGAAAGTACGTGGCGCTAATAAGAACGGGCGGCGCTTTGTTTTTTTGTTTTAAATCTGATTGACGCGCTGCTTGGAGAAGGGGAGCCGGAGGTGGAGCTACGGGATGCAGAGGAGCCAATGGGAGAAGCCTAACAGGGTGTTTTTTTTGTGTGTGGGTATGTTTTTGGAATCTGAAAGGGAAAGCCGCCGAGGGTCCTTTTACTTTGATAATCTGTCGACGATTTGCCTTTGCTTCTTTTATTTCGGGGGAGCGGGGGAGGGATTGGTGGGAGGACGGTGCAGCCTGCTGTCGAATGCATTATCCAGCATCTGGAACAGACCATAGAAACAACATGATTAATTGGAATAACGCTCCAATCTATATAGCACTGGAACGAAGATATATCATTGTCTGGACTGCAGAAATCCGGTTGATCACTGAACCGAAGAAGGAAACGTTGAGGTAGAAATCTGGGATTTTTTTGCAGCTCAGATATTGCAGCAAATCAGCTTCGTGGAACTCCGCAGAATCTTTGTATACCTACTGTGTGCATCAGCGAAACGACGGTAGTAGCTAACACATTGACTACAGGTCGTGCTGGAAATCTGCTTTTCTAGTTCTCTTGGCAGTTGTGGAATTTCAATTCCCAGTAGAGCTGCTGGGGAGCTGGAACCACCAAGTGGACCGAAGCAAACATGCACGGATCCAAGTACATGATATTTGATCAAGTTGTGACAAGGGTCTGTTGTCTTTGCTACGAATGCCATCAAACGGCTTGTAACTATTTTAGGTTCTCAGTGAGGACTTGTTAGGTCAGTGGTTCTCAACCTTCCTAATGCGACCCTTTAATACAGTTTCTCATGTTGTGGTGACCCCCAACCATAAGAGGAGTGGTGTCTCAGTTCCTAAGTCTATTGGAAATATGTGTTTTCCGATGGTCTTAGGTGACCCCTGTGAAAAGGTTGTTTGACCCCCCCCCAAAGGGGTCCCGACCCACAGGTTGAGAACCACTGTGTTAAGTGGACAAAGGTTCCACATCTGGCTGACTGTAACCAACTATAATAAAAGTTATACACTTAGTCTTATTGGGTTGGATGTTGAGAATGGTCTAGCCAATTAATCTTTGTTTTGTAGTATTTTATTATATAGAGAGGGGAGAGAGATGGAGGGGGGAGAGGTTTTTTTTAAATTCTATTCAGCCTTCAGGCAGGGTTTAGTTAGCTCTAAATTTCTTTGCAGATAATGAAGTCCTGCAGAGGGTTGGAGGGTTCATTGTCAATCAAATTCTTAGCCCCACCCATCCCACACAAGTGCCACCCTTTTGAGCTCTTGTCCCTTATCTTGGAGGGAGATACTGAAATTCCTATAGTTTCTGGAACAGAAGACAGAATTATACCCTAAACATAATTTACAATAATAAAAATAACATGTAACATTTTGTGTAACTGAAAAAAATAAAATTATAAATTGTCAACTTCCTGGCCCTTCATAGACAACTGAAGAAGTAACATTAATATAACTATTTCCTTCTACACATATCTTTCATAAATGTTTTGGAGTGTTAGTTGATTCTTTAGACAATATAATGAAATTACTGGGAAAAAATACTATGTTGCTGGGAAAACATTCTTTTTCATGACTACTTTTTAGTCATTTTAGCCTGCTCTTTAGTCACTGTAAAAAAAAGGAACTACTTTGCCTTTTGAGGGAAAGTTATGCAAGAACCTTATAAAGATAAGTTTAGAATCTCCTTTGCAAAGGTTCCATATAAGGAATTAATCCTTATATGGTTTGAGATTTATATAATACATTGAATGATAACTTAAGCATACAGGTTACATTTACACAATTAAAATGTGATTGGCTTGTTTGATTTTAAGTTGTATATGAAAACATTCACTATATGATTTATTCATTAAATGGTAATACTCTTAATTATATCTGGGTGGAATCAAGAATTTCCTGTCTGAACTCTTTTTCTTGTACAACAGCATGGTTGAAGGAATTACGAATTGTGAGGTCAGAGGAAAATGCAATGCATGGGTTATAAGCTAGTGTCAACAATTTCTTACCACTCTGGGCTACCACATCTTTGAAGAAATAATATACATATATTAAGTTCCTTAATATTATTCTGCAGTAAATCTTATCCCATCCATATAATATGTGACCTTTGTGGGAAGTCCTCCACAAAGAATGAAATATTTTTGGCAATATTAAAAAAGGCAGAATATTATGTTTCTCTAAAGAAAAAATAGAGAAACATGTTTTTAGAGGCACAAAGCAGACCCCAGTCTTTCTTAATAGCCCACAGCAGATGCCAGCACTTAAGGAGATAGTTTATTGAAAGAGGAAGCCAACTATCTAGATGGCTCCATTGACAAGCAAAGCAAATACTACCAGCAGAAGCCCATTCAAGACAGGATATTTTGAAGCTCCTTGCAGCAAAGTTTAACAGCTAAGAAAAGCAGAATGGTAGGATTAGTACAGCAGCCCCTTACCCAAGATCCAGCATAGGACGAAAGCCATTAGCCACAATAGGAATTGCCCAACACCCTTTCAGAACACAACCCCTTCATTGCACAACTCCCCTTTTCCCCAGCAGCATTTCAGGACCTGTATAAAAATCCTGGCACTCATCTAGCTAATTGTTCAGCTGACCTAGAACTGCACACTGTCTTTGTGTGTGGTTCTGTTCATCAATAAACTTTCTTTCCAATCAGCCTCCATGTAGTTTCCAGCGTCTTTCTCCCAGCTTGGAACTGAACCAGATGGCTTTCCTTCCCAGCACTTTAATAATAACTTCTCCCAGTATTATTATTACAAGGAATGGAAAAACGTATTGTCAATAATCTTTGTAAAAGTCTTTCCAGTTGTTTTGTAGCCAGTTACAGGAAATCATGATTGATTTTCCAGTGAGGGTAAAGAATTTGGAACCTAAGCCAGGTATTTTCCCTTCCTCAAAGAAGGAAATCAAATTCGACAAAACTGTACTACATATCTGTTGGTAAGAAATCTGCTGTTTGTTCCTGAAAATTAGGCTTATTTTAGAATGTGTTCAGACACCGTATTTCCTTAGCAATCAGAAAAAATATCAGTGGTATCATTTTTGTCATCGGTTTACTTTGAAAAAGTAATTGAAGCAAGGAAAAAAGGCAGGACAAAGGTGTAGTGACCCCCAGAGTTCCCAAAATAGTAAGTCTGAAACCTTCACCTTTCACCCCTTCAGCTCAGCCAGGTTGCTCGAGATGGAATTTTCAGAAAACAAAATCTGTGCATTGTTCTAGTTAATTACACCAAAAGGCACACAGTTCAATTTAGACACAGGATTTCGGGAAGAAATACTTCGGGAAGAGGACTTAGTCTCAGAGTCATAGAAACTTACTATAGCTCTCAAATGTGACATTAAACTATTGAGAACACAAAGATTTTATAGCAATGCTAAATGTCAAAGAAAGAAATGTGGCTTTAGTTCCATGGATTCTTACTTCATTTCTGCAGGCATCAATGAGTATGAAAATATTTTCATAGGGAAAATAAATATTTAAATATTGAATACATACACATCCGAGAATAGGAACAGTTATTCATGCCCTAATGAGATATCTTAACTAGTTAGAAAATTACACACTGATTACCAATTTGCTTCCCAATACATTTAAGAGTTATTTGAAAATAGCTATATGTGGTATCTGTAATGATTAGGATGCTTAAGGATTGGCAGATAATCCCATGCCATCCGCCAGACAGTGTCGGCGGGTGGTTCCCAGGGCGAGGGCATTCTCTGGGCACACCGGCCCTCTGGAACGAACTCCCCACCGACCTCCGGACTTCCCCTGACCTCCGCTCCTTCTGTCACGGTCTGAAAACATGGCTTTTTAACAAGATCAGCTGAGCGACCTGGGTTTTCTTCTCTGTTTTAGTATTTAATTAGATTTTATAGTTTTAAACTCTATTTTATTTTAAATATTTAAATTAGTATTATTTTAAACTCTTATCTTAACTTATTATATTTATTATTGTATTTATAAAAGTGTTTTATTAAATGTCTTGTTTGTTAGTATTGTGAGCCGCCCAGAGTCCTCTGGGAGATGGGCAGCATATAAATATGAATAATAAATAAATAAATATTGCTCAAATATCTAATGTGATTGTAAAAAATGTATATTAGTTTCAGGTAATATATTCTATAAGTTGTTTACTGAAATTTTCAATATAACAACCAGTGATACTTCCTATTCGATCTACAGGACTGATTGCATGCCCTCCCCACTATAAATATAAAATGTATATACAGTACAATGCATAAACTTATGCATAAACTTATTTCATAGAAATCCCAGATAGAAAGATCTGATTATTTTAAGGGATATGTATATTTTACATTCATGTCATTTTTACATTGGCTAAAGGACTAGGAATAGTGTTTAGCCCAAAAATGGCAAATAAACAATACACAATTCCCAGCACTTCTGGATAATAATGCATATGGTGTGAATTGCCCATATCATTCTGATTGAATGTACATTATACAAATAAGCAGTTATCTCAAAATAAAAAATAGGTAAATATGTTCCAGAGCTCTCTGTCTTTCAATATAGATATATTTTATTTAATGCACACATATAATACAGTTAACAAATACATAGTTGTTTACAATCTTGTGTCTATGGAAATTCTCAAACATCCAGATCACGGTTGTCTCAAAGGTGCTTTTGTAAAAGGCAACTGGACTTTTTGGGGTTTTTTCTTTGAAAATATTTTAGCTTCTCATCCTGACCTGAAGTAGCTTCTTGGATGAGAAGCAAAACGTTTTCAAAGAAAAAAACAAACAAGTCCAATTGCCTTTTGGAAAAAACACTTTTGGATTTGCTATCTTATTCACGAAGAATGATATATGGAAACAAACTTATGTTCTCTATTTCTGTATTTTTTTACTTTCATATACAGTACACCATCTTATCTCACCAAATATTTATGGGAGCCACAACAAAAATAACAATCAAGTTGTGAGACTGGCACAAAACAAAGAGCAACAGCCAAGGTCATGAATTACACAGCAAAACTATCCAGTATGAATGGAATCTTTTAAAAAAGTTGTGCCAATATTGCTGTGCAAGTCTGCTCAAACATATAGTATCAGAGGCTTATGGGACTTTGCCTATTTTAATTTATATTTGGATGTTTATGCTTTTGGTCGTCTCTCTTATAACAGAGAATAGTGTATTCAAATATTTTTATGAATAGGGTTTGTCCTCTTGGTGTGACATTGGACTCCTTCAAATCCATGCTGGTTTTTAATAAAGGCTGCTCTGTCAACCCTACCTATTTTAATCTTCAGAATATCCACTGGGAATCTAATCTTAAGAAACAGGAATCCTAAATGGAAAGAGCCATTTCCAAAGTCTCAGCTAGCCAGGGAAGGTGAGCCAGTCGGCTCCTATTCTAAAAGAACCACAGAATAATACAACTTTTTGTGAAATAAATGCTTTAAGGAAACCTCCACTAAATTAGACTTTGTTTAAAAGCAATACAGTAATGTATCAATATTGTCAAGGATCAAAATGATCTCACTAACAAAATATGAACCAGCACAGAGAATAAATTCTTCAAGGTTTAAATAACTGAATGCACAATTGCCTTGAGGTTGGGAAAACGTTTTTAAAATGAGAACACACAGTACTAATACAATATTAATAACCGACTTCAGAGATTAGATGGATGTTTAAAATTGTTGTTGCAGAAAGAACTTCAGATTCTTAGCTGACCTTTTAATTTTCTAAAAATTATGAATGTAAAAATGTATTTATAAAAAAAGATAGAATAAAAAATAAATAAGGTCTGCAGGTTCAAACCGTATAGATCAGTATTCTTTATTACATACAATGGACAAGCTCCAATGGGCTAGAAGTGGTAGCCATCCCAGCAATCTATTTTTCAGGTAGTAAATTGATACTAATAGCATGATCCTTCGTGAACTTGTGTACTCACCTTTGAAAATCATCTAAACTGGCTGCTGTTTTACAACAGAAAATCCCAGAGTTTATGTACTATGTACTATTTTGTACTATGTAACAAAGCTGCTTCTTCAGTTTGGTCTAAATCTCCTTCTACTTAGTTTCAATTGATGACCTTGAGTTCTAACACTGTGAGGGGACAAAAATTCCTTTTTCTCTTCCTGATATCTGTATCATATATGTGTTGATAATACCTCTACTATATTTCACTTATCCTAACTAAAAAAAAGGCCCAGCTATTGTAGAAGAGTGGCACCACCCACTAATAATTCAACACTTATTAGACTTTTTCTAGATCTGTACTGCTATCCTTCTTACAGTACTTTGACCAGGATTTTAAACCCAAGTCTACACATAACCTTCTCATGGCTTGATATATATTTAAGGACATTATTACAGTGGTATTTATTTTATTTTATTTATAATGCTAAAGGTGAAAGTTATCTTTTTATAGCAACTGCAACCATAGCTGATACTTTCAACAAGCTGTCCATATCTCTTTTCTGATCAATCACTGCCAGTTCAGAGCCTATTAATACTAAAGTCTGGATTTGTTGTATCAGTATGCATTACTTTGCATTCATAAAGCAATGAGAGATGGATATTAAGTAGTGTAGATCGGACTTCGTTCTTAAACTTTTTTCCTTAATATGCAGGAAACATTTTTTAAAAATAGTTCAAAAACATGTTGTTAGATGATCTGAAGGGCTTTCCAATATCCATCTCTCTCACACACTCTCTTTATCTGTCTATCCAATATACACAGTCTTTGGATCCTGGGTATTATTTTATGCCCTTATTTAGGTGTTCAATATATTCCACCTTTCCTCCTGGAGCCTAAGATAACATGCACAGAACTCCCTCCTCAAATATTATCCTGTGAAGGAGGTTGGTCTGAGAGAGAATTGCAGCCCCATCAGTGAGTTTCTGTGCCTGGAGATAGATTTGAACCTACCTAGATGTTCCAGTTCTACTTTTACTTTGTTATTTTCAGAGTAGGTCCTCTTTTAATATTGGTTGTAAAATCTTCAAAAATCTGAAATATTATCAAGTTTGAGATGCTCTACTTACTTTAAAGATGCAAATAAGAGAAACAATTCTAGAAGCACATCATCCAGTAAGAAGAGTCAGTATATGAGATAGCTATGTAAATGTGATATATAAATAAATAAATTTCAAATTGACATTTTTTTCCTTCCCAAGTTTGGATATCCCCTCATGGCTCTTTCATCCCATCCTGTCTCATTTTTTTTTTAATTGAAAAAGTTTTATAAAATTTTTACAATATAACCCCCACCTTTTCC